>JAAEAF010004157.1:0-99427 GCA_011037195.1 Triatoma infestans
GAAAAACATTCTGATAATTGAACTATTTTCTCGCTTTGAAATTTCGGGAAATATATTTGAATAAAATGCGCTTCCAGTTGGCGATTTTGTGAAACATTTTCATATTCTTTACTATGTAATTATTGGATACCATACTAGCAGTTAGCCATAAAAATAACACTACGTAATTCCCCTCCCCCCCAAAAAACCTTTCGATATGCTTATAATTCTATTATTCACCAGTGGGGAGGGACCTAGCTATCCAGTGCCCCATTGGACCCAAATAATGGCCCCAAAGGAACAACAACGCCACTGGGTGAAGATTAAAAATTCAGTCCTGTGTTTAACCCACCAAGTTTCACCACAGATTCAACAAATCCTACTATAACCTTAGAACAATACTATAGAAATGTCCAAGGACCCTTCCACTGACTTCCTTATATCCTCACAATCCAAGCAATCTTTCATCAGATGAATACGATTTTTTTTCTTCTGCTCAAACAGTGACATAAACCTCACCACGTTGAGTGTCTTCTTAAATCATAATGCCCAGCAGGGGATACACCCACAAGCCTGAAAGAGAAGTCTATCAAATGAGCCCTTTTGACAAATATATTCTTTTTAATATTGGGCCCGCGCCACTCAAAGACAGAAATATTTCCCGTATCCAAATAAACATCAACAACACTAAACCTATAGACGGACGCATTGTATAAGAAGAAGCAAAAAAATTCTTAATTATCCCTTTCTTATTTTACTGGATCCGTGTACTGGACTGATAAGAATGATTGTTACTATTGTAATGGACTGTTAAGTTTATTTTCATTTCATGTTACGGACAGCAAGTACAGATAATGAACAATTTAATTACTGACCTTATAATTTGTTCTGGTATATGTAAGTGTCAATTCAGCAGTCGGACTTTATAGTCATCTAGTTGTTAAGGATTTTTGTATGTTTTTAATTTCATTGTAAATCACGGAAATGAAAAGAAAATGCAGAGGAAATTGATCTGGGTCGGCTAGGTTAAGAGAATATTCCCAACGAAGTGGTCTAGAAGGGTGATAGATTGGATCCCCGTGGGGTGAAGGAGGAGAGGACGACCTACGAAACAGAAGAGTAGAGTGGCGGAAGAGTGTTAGTGACGGACTAGTGAAGCAGATAGCGGGTCGAAGTGTGAGGAACGGAGATTGGTGACAGAGGTAGATGGAGAGAGGTGCTTGATTTGAGCGGCATCCTTAGCAGCTAGGGAAAAGCCGGATAAAAAAAAGAAAGAACTATGTATTAAATATTGACTTTTCAACATTTCCATCGCTGAAACCTGCCAAGAAAAAGGAAGAAAAGAAGAAGAATTCGATGGATCTAATCTCAGAAATTATCCTTAAAAGATTACATAAACTTAAAGACTGCATTATTTAATATCAAACTATTTATCTTCATTTGAACTTTACCGACTTTATTATTATTATTATTGTAAATTTTAGAATGTGTATAAAAATTGTAATAAAAGATATAAAAATCCATAGTTATCCATAAACTTGAATAATACAATTAATATCTTTTATTATATGTATTATATGGAGTGTGTGTTTTGTGTGTATAGTTATAGAGCTTTACCGACGTAAGCTATGTAAAAAGATGCAATCTCATATATAGGCGCTTGGTTTATAGTATTTAATGCACAAGAAATTTCCTTCTAACCCATAATATTGTTCGCTTTATGTCCGTCGGTTAAGGAATATCCACGGAGGGGGTCATCTTCTAACCTTACTCTGTTCTTTTCTATCTTAAAACGAAATGGTTTGGTGGTTGGAGAAGGGAATACAGCAATAAAATTTCTCATCAAGCTGGAGAAAAAAAGAAAGAAAGAAAAAAGACGCATGCGCGCTCTTTTAACAACCAGGACTACTTTATATAAATAGGATGGATGTTTTTATAGGTTATGTTGGGTTAGGTTAGGTTTTAGCATAGGGTTGGGTGGTTTCTGATTGTTTTATTTTAAAAAGAGTAAAAAGGAAAATAAATAAATAAAAGCGAAGAAGACCAGAAATAGGGAGTGAAAAAGGGAAAAGCGAAGATAGTATACATACATAATGGAATGTTTTAATGTAACTTTACACTTTACTTTGAAAAATTACAGAATTGCAAAATAAAAGAGATTAAGGAAATTATACTTTATCTGAGCCATGACTGTGAAGATGAATTGATGAATAAGCCGGCGATGTATTCTTTTTTATTGTCCGCTCCTTTTACTTTCTAAAAGATAAGACAATGAGACAGTGATGTTTAGACGGTGGTTTATTTATACATTTTTTTTTTTCTAGAGAAATAAACTAACCAACCAACCACAGGTTTGATAAACGATGTCACCTAGTTTGTCACAGACACAGTCGTGGTATAATTTGTAGCGCCGAGTGTTGCTGCTATCTACTGAAGAAGAGATAGATATATATAACTGAAGAACACTGGAGAAGAAGAAGTGTATACTTAATAAAAAGTAAAATGTGTAAGTAATGTCAACTTTGTCAACCATTCTTCTGGGGGGGTGTTATGTTTTGTACTTGGCGATGGGGGAACGAGAATGTGATACATTATGTGGTATGTATTTATGTCCAACCTTTGGTTTTATAATGCCCAACATTGCCTTAAAAAGGATGTAAAGAAATTTACTGGACATGTAATGTACTGAACGTTTATGCTTAGTAAATCACATTATATGTATGCGTGTGTGTATGTATTTTGTATAACGCTATGTGTTAAGTATTTCTTTTAATTTTTTTTTTATTTCTCCAATTTCGTCTGCATTTCAGGCTAAATATGTCTGAAACATGATCGTCCATTTGCTATTTTAATTCAGTCTAGATTTTATTTCAAATTTTGTCCTATTTCTTTGTTATTTCTATTTATTTTCTCTTACTGCTAGAAAGTATTGCAATCGCGCCAGATTTTCGAAATTGAGTTTTTACCGGAAATAACCGTTTCAGGTCTTCTGTATCCGAAAAAGTGGTTTTAGAAAAATGGTATATACATATATATACAATGGTACACATATATATATATATATATATGATTGTAAACAGCATAGCGCAATACGCAACGACGAAAAACCGTAGAAAGTTCAAACTGAAATTCCGTTTGGGCATCACAATGGGATCTGAATCAGGAAATTATCTATCAAAATTCCTCAACAGGAAGTACCACTTTACTGAATGGATTTTTCAGTGTTTGCGATTTTTTCGAAAACGACTCCGCCGTGTTGACGACCTTCTTGATCGTCGTCTTTGCTGGGATTGGTGGGGGAGGCTTGGTTTTCACTTCCTTGTCGGCGGATGGCGAGGTCTGGCTCTCTCATCCCACTGCCCTCCTGCCCAAGCACACGTCTTAAATTTACGGTTTAAGGCACCACTAAACGGAGAAATTTACTTTGCTTTATAGTTGTGTGCTGTATAGTTTTATTGTCTATTTAGCTTTCATAGTGCAGCTTCAGGATGTTTGGAATAGTATGAATATTTATTGTGAGCCTGGGGTTTGCCTGGGTTTTGTATATAGACTTGTAAACAGTTCCTGGATATTTAGGGCTTCTTTTGTTAATTCTGTTCTATGCTGTTATTCAGGTTTAGGTAGGTTAAGGGAGATATTCCCTTCCCAGAAATATCGAGTACTGGGAGGGGCAGGGAGGTTAATGCGCCACGCAAAATTTTTAGAGTGTTGGATTAGGCTAGTGGGTGAGCGGGTATGAGCGCGAGCTCATGCACCGCCCAGAAGGTATGTATATAAATACCTTCTGAAAATGAAAAAAATCGAAAGGAATGTTGAGTTTGTTATGGATAATAAGTTTAGCAACTTAATTGCGTGCGCAATTTTCCGAAGGATTTCACACTGAAAGGATTGGCTATGATGGGAATTGGAATCTTTGTACCCAAGCAAAGACCATATAGATCTAAATAGAAATATATAATAAATATACTCAGCTATGTAAGTATTGATCGTCAGTTCATAGTCTGAGTAGAGTTTTCTATCGTTCCAGGCTTTTGAGTCTCTTAACCTAGAATTCTGTGTCAGCCCTTGTATCAGTTGAGAGAAAGAGATTAGAGTTGATGTGAATCTGAATGGGTAGATTTTTCTGTCTGAAGTAAATACGTATACCAGAGCCGTCTTAAACCATATACGCGAGGGACGCAAGCGTATAGGGTCCTACGCTTAAGAGCCCCGCGCTTCAACCAGTAAACTAGGAACCTAGGAAAGAAACTGACAAAAAGTCATAATAATTGTAATAGACAGTAGTTTGTCTTTGTTCGAAGAATCAAATCACAAATTTGGTCTATTTCAGAATATTTTTACCTAAATTGTTCTCAAATTTAATTCTTCTTTTAAATAATTTTAACTTATTATGTTCGTACATTTTGTAAATTATCAATGATTATTATTAAAATAAAAAAATTAGAAAGCATCTTTTGTTCTTTCGTTATTGGTTTCTGGATTAATTCGACTAAGATGAACTGGAAGATGAATAATTCCTCCAAAATGGAGAAACAATATTGCAAATTGAAAATATTTTTAGTCGGAATAAAAAATAAAAATTTCCAAATTTTAAAAATATAAAATAAATAAAAATTTACTGAATTATTTTATGTTTATTACGAAATAACCGCCTTCATCGGGAATTGTTTTCAAACAAAAAAAAAGAATTTAATAAATTTGAATTTTTTGATTAATTTCATTTTAAATCACTTCAAAGTAAAATATGTATTTAACTTGCATTTTTATTTGTGTGATCTCATCGTAAGGAAATTTAGGAATTTACCATAGGCTAAGAAAAAAAACCATAACTTTTCTCCGAGAGTATGAAATTGAATTCAGTCTTCCAAGTGTTTTCTATTAAGTTTTATTTGTGCGGAATGATGTTTCCAAGATTACTGTTTTACATTAAAAATGATATACTTTCCTTTTCTATACAATATTATGGCACTACACAAAATTTGCCAGTAATATAGTAGAAAGTATAGTTATACTGGCTGACTTGTGTAGCTTATTTTGTTGCGAATGTAAGTCAACTTCGTCATCCAAATTGTTTATTTGTAGTGCGTTAATTTTTATTTTTTGACTTTTACATGCATAATAATTAATAATATGTCGATAATAAAATCATTAAACATTAAAAAATTAATATTGTAACTAAGAAAAGTATTATTTAAAATATAAATTAACAGTTTGAATATATAATCATTTTTTGAAGATGGCCCTTTACTACTGTTGCGTAGGTCCCCAACGCTTCCAAGGGCCGACCCGGCAATAAATATGCACTTTTTACTAACTTTTTCCCACAGTAAGATCAAAGATTCAAGCTGTATAAACGTATACTGTAGAGAGCGCAGTTATTCATAAAATTGCAATAATTCCATTTCTAATGATACCTGGACATACTTCAAGGTCCAAAATTTAGTGGTGAAACATATAGACATTTTCATACTGCTGTTAATACAGTTAAAATAAAATACAAAAAAAAATTAGACAAATGTTCTTTAAACTTTGCATTTTTACTCAATTATGTTGACCGTAACGGAAACCGAATAATGGTGGAGTTACATGTTAATTAGCACCAATAATAGTTAGTACTTGTATGTGATCACATTGTTGCCCAGAATGAGCGTAAAGCTTAACCCTACAACATTTGAAATATGTCGAAGATTTCACATAACTCTCTAACGCCAGTTTTATAAGGAACAGTGTTTCAAATACACTTGACAGGGGTCAGTTTTAAGAAAGAAATAATTGCTTGATGTTTAAAGAAGAATGGTGGCTCTGTTTTCAAGCATATTTCAAAAAAATTCTTGAAGAACACCTCAAAATTCCTAGTTTTTCTACATTTGTGAGACATTTATGAACGCCAAAAACATTTTCTTTCTCCGTAAATTTTGATCGTCAACTATGAAAACGGTTGTGATTGTGTAAGCGGCAATAATTATTGGTTCAAACGTTTTTTTTTAGGATCAACACCACCAATTACCGATTTACAAGAAATTCCAAGTGTTTTACAAGACGATGAAGCCTTAACGGGCTTATTTTCCTCTGTCTTTGTTGGAACTGTAGTTGCGGGATTAATGTGTAACTGACACCTTTTACAGAAATTAAGCCGTCGAGAAATAAACCATTGACAGAAATGTACGCGATATTTTGATTTAGTAGAGAAACAAACCCTCTAGAACTTCCAATTTCTTTTCAATTCTTCAAGTACGTCCTCTATACTACATTATTCAAATATTCTTTACACTATTTTGCACGGAGAAAAATGTATAAAATAGTTTCAACAACTTAAGAACTAATAACGCATTTTGCCGATGTCATTTGCCCCCATTCTTCAAATCGTAAAAAATGTCATTAAGGGGCGAGTCTTAAAAAAACGGTTAACCTTCTAGGACTGATTACAGCCACTTAGTAGAGGCAAAAACTCCCAATAAAATTTTTACTATTTATACATTGGCCTGTTTCAAATATAACCCGCCAGATGTCATTATGAAAGCTTTCCAGTTAAAATATAATTAATAATAGAGGTGTACGGTTGATGAGTTATTCGCAATATTTTTCATCTCTACGAGAGTTTTTGCCATAGCTATTAATAATTTATCTTGTAATGTGATTACGTCGTATCTTATCTCATCTATCCTGACAAACTCAATTTCTATTTCGTTATCTTGTTGTTTTTTCTGCATGTATGTGTGTGTCTATTAAAATTATTGGATTTTTATTATGAAAACATATTTCAAATATTATCGTTTTGTTGCAACAAAACGACAATAAATCTAAAGGTTATTTTTATTTTAATTGAGTTTATGAATCGAGCATTATTATAAACATGGCGTTGCACCTTGTCACAATGGTCTTCAATATACAAGATAATGCGCTGCGCTTGTCTAAAGAAAGTATTCCGTTTAGGTAATACTATATGATCAGAAGATTTGGCAAAACATTTAGTTCTTTGGGTTGAGACCGTATCCAGTCCAGTGGTTGGCTTAAAACCGTTGTTTTGCCCAGGCTTTTTCAGGGTAATGTCATCTTAAACGCTACTGATAACAAGCAGAACAGGGCAAGCCCCACTTCCTCCTCTATCTTGCACGCTATCTTCGCTACCCGCCCACTGTCTACTGCCTAGATCAAATCCCAATAACATTTAAAAATCTAACGTCATGAATTCTCGAAAACTCTCTAGAAAATCTATTTCTTTGGAAAAATTTTCAATTAAAAAAGATAGGTTTATACAAATGTCTTTTCAAGATAAATCATTGGAGCCGTTTGCGAAAAATAAAGAAACCTATTCTTTTCGATTAACCAATTTTTTTCACAATTAGAGAATTCCAGCTTGTACTTAAAATTCCTTAATATTATAGAGATATTGGCGGGCGGCCTTAATTTTCCCTTCCATGCTTGTATTTGGCTGGGGGGGTGACGATCTCTAAGTCTCTCTTCCTTGTTTGTTAATATCTTTCATAAGTGTTTGTCCTAGTTCTTCTTGATCACATCCTACCTACCGTTAAAATCACTATAAGCTTAGAACTTTTGCATAGAGCTATCTATTTTTCCCATTTTCCCTAAGTGAAGTTAGCAATGTAGCCTTCCTTTATTAGGATACACTAAACAGAAATGTAAATACTGGCTGAAGATGACTTCATTCGGTCGAAACGTCGTATACTGTTCAGTAAATTCATAATTAAAATTTGTAATAACAAGAAGGAGTTATTACAAATCCACCCCGGTTATAAGAATTCCTTACCTTTTCCAACTGTGTGTGAGGTGACGACAAAAATACTGTGGAATTTCATTTATATGGGGAGTAAATATCGATTGAGATTCCATTTATCCTTCACGTACTGCCTATTGATTAACGAACACCAGTTAATCTTGATAAGATTAGATTACATGTACGTTAAAATATAAGAAAAAATTAAAAATTTCAAAATAGGCAATCGAAATCCTATTAGACGATTATGTAATCCTCTTCGGTTAATCATGAGAAACTTATAAGTTTATGAGAAGTGTTTTTATTATGCTGACTGTATGATATCATCAAGGTATTGATTTATTTTTGCAAATGAATAATATGTGTATAGTATAACTTTTATCTATAGATTTTTATTTAAATCTAATAATCTAAATTGACGATATTTTTCAATTCTATCTTATCAGCTATTTTTAAAGTTTGAAATAGTTGCCCACAACTATTTCGCAATATTAAAAGTTCTGATTTATTTTTTATAACTCCTTCACGACATTTTTGTTTCTAAAAAAACAGCTCAGCTGTAGGTGGAAAAAAAAAATCATAAGTGCGCATTCATGTTTCTATCCAAATATTAAACAATATACTTTCTAAAAATATAGAAATAAAAAAAAAAACAGAGAGAGAAAAGAAAACACAACTAATAATAATAAATATAGTTTTAGAGATATTGAATTATTTATAACTTGTTGTTCCCTAGAAAGAAGATGGATATTGTTGAGATGCTGTAACATTACTTCCTGGCAGAAGCTGTCTTTCTTTTTTTTTTACTTTATCTTTCCTGTCGTGTTATCTAATTTTCTTGGAAATAGATGCAAATTTAAAATATATTCTTGTCAGTGGTCCTTTGTGTTATAATGCTGCTGTGTTTTCTTTTTTTTTCTAATCTTTTATTTTTGCAGAGAAGAAACTTATTCAGAATTCTCTTTTGTATTATTTTGCTCTTTATACATTTAATAGTGTTTATATACTTTGTCAGAGTAATACCTTTTCTTTTTTAAGAGGTAATTATTTTAGACTTTTACTTTGACACAAATTATCCACTACCCTGACAAATAAGATCAAAATTAAACATATTATTTCCTTTTTATTTTTACTTTCTCTTACTGCAGGTAAGAGATTTTTTTAAAGAGATTTTCAGAAATTGATCTGTGTGCGTTGATGTATGTTTGTGTATGTGTGTGTTTGTTTTATCTGTTTGTGCGTATGTATTGGTTAGCCTATCTCAATAATGAAAAAATCAATTCAGTTTAAAACTTTATTTACACAAAAGATATATACTTACACCTTAGGGTAAACGAGTAGGAAGCTGTAACATAATTTTTAAATTTAACATTCCCCCCCCATATTCCAACAACCGCCAAAAATCAATTTTTCCGGAAAAAATGTATTAAATAAAAGTGTTGCATTTCTATCCGTGTAGTTTATTATGTCAAGTTTAAAGAAAATCGTTGACGTCATTTGTGAGAAAATCGTAAAAATCTGAAAAAGAGAAAAAAAAATGTTCAGTAAAGTCACTTTGGGTTGATGGAATTTTGTCCGATACCTTGTGTTAGATTAAATTAGATTCTATGGGGGATTGGGTCTCCAGCCTACGCCACCGGGACCCTATTTGAACTATTGTGGCACCCGATAAGTTGTAGTCCCCTCTCCGGTTCTGTCCCTTATCTGAACTTAGAAGTCCAAGGAGGCATCTAGGTGGTCGGTTAAGAGCACTCCCTCGAGTCCTGACTGCTTTATTAGACTTAATGTTCCCGAGAGAGGCCATTGGGTAAGGCTTGCAGGCGTCAGCTACTCCTCTTAAAAACCTTAGTGTGTTAGATCGGTGTAGTACCTAAACTAAGTTTCAGCTTCCTGCAGCTTTTTACTTTTGAGGTGTTTTATTCACATACACGCATAAGACCAATCACTAATGTAATAGCAAGAGAGAATACATCAGCAAGAGAGAGCAGACAGGGTCTGTCTTCTCTCTCTTAATTCTCTCGCCTGTCTGCTCTCTCTTCCTGATGTAATTCTCTCTTGCTATTACATTAAGAACATGATTTTTGTACTAAGCGGATCTTAAAGCACGTATTTCCGGTGAAAACATTTCCCCGGATCCCATGCTAGTGAAATATTATTGGTGTGTTGTGTTGTATTTGTGGTAGTTGGTTGTGGCGTGAGTGGTTTAGTAAAAGGGCTTGTAAGTATATATGTTTAAGAGAGTGAAGTATTAGTAATAATCAAGAGGGCACCACTGTTTTTAAAATTAATATATTATTCTCTAAGTAAATAAGTATTTTACAGTATCACAAGTGTATCTTAATAAATGATGTATATCTAGAATAAAGGCAAATCTCGCATGATTTTAAGAGAGCGATTCCTGAAGCAAGTGTTCTGGCTTGGGAAACAGAATGCAGACTGTCCGAAGGAATGCCTTCCTTTACAAAACAGTTGGCCAAGTCGCATTGTATTAATTTAACGGATTCTAATGCCATTGTTTCCCTAATAGCAGTGACCTAGATTGTAGGATATCTGGCTCTATCCCCATCACTAAATACACTATTTGAACTATCTAATCTTCACAGAACTATTTAGTTTTGCATTTCTTCTTCCACTACACTAGCATACTTCTAATATATAGAATAAAAATTCTTCTCTTCCGCTTGTTTAAATCGGACACAAAAATAATTCCTAAGGGTTTCCTTGATATATACCATTTAGTAAGAATTAGACTAATTACTTCTTCCAGAGGAGTTCTTCCGAGTATCTCAGCCTAACAACAACGCAACCAATTCTTACATAGACAACTCTGAACACTCATACAGTGTAGATCAGAGTTAGTCTTCAGAGTTAGTTGGTGTATTTGTACCTACGAGGTGTTTCTAGCTATGTTCTAGACTGGCAAATTCTAGCTCACTATCTCTCTCTCTCTCTCTCTCTCTCTCTCTCTCTCTCTCTCTCTAACACACACACTCTTTCCTACGTATCATTTTACACTCTTACACATTAAACATCTTCCTTAGTGTTGTCGTCTTTATTAGAATGAGCAAAAATAAATAGAAATGTCTTGAAATCATTTTCCTCGCATGTGATCGGAAAACGGAAATGCACACGCTTGTTTACGAATTGTTCTACTTCAGAAAACTAGACCATTATATCACTGTAATAAAAGTGCTCTTAGAAATAAAAATGTGAAATTGTTTATAAGGTATTTTTAAGGCGCAGCTTGATTAAAAGTCTCTTTCTCTCTCTGTCACTCTCTCTCTCTCTCTCTCTCTATATATATATATACACGTTATATACTTAATAAAAAAAAGTAATAAGTTAGATAAAATATATGTGAGAAATAAATAAATAGGTAAAGAATGACCAGTAATATATGTGATTACAGTACGGTTGGTATGTATGTTTGTATGTACGTATGTATGTATGTATGTATGGTACGTTATGGTGATGAACTATTCCTCTTATAGTCCACATTTGGTTGGGGCTTCACTAGACTTATTTATAGTCTAGTTATCAAAGATTTACCGCTCGAGTGCGCACGCTTCGAACTTGCCCTAGTTTTTGTTGTCGTCTTCTTTCTTGTCTTGTTCTTCTTCTTCTTCTTTTTGTGGTCTTCATTGTGTACAATATATTTCTAATTGTATATATTTTAAAAAAAATAAACTACTTTTTATACATGTTAATAACATTTAAAGGCTTAAATAACAGAGTACTTTTTGAATATATAATTAACATATCAACTTCATCTGGTTTATACATAACTTTCGAACGATTTTCTACTAAGTTCTTTACAACTTATAATAGGCCTTTTTCTAATCAAAATGCAATCATGAAAAAAATCCTTTATTCAAACTTTCATAATATATTGGGTAAAAAATGTTAAAGCCTTCAAATTTGCGTATTTCTTGTCTTTCAAAAAAAAAAAAAATCGGGTTCGAAACTCTCACACCACTTTCACTTACTGTAATTTATACAATATTTACTAAAATATTCAAATGTCTTCAACAATCCAAACATAATAAAACGACTTTTTTGAGAGTAGCATCATCTTGCAGCTTCCCTTGAACATCTTTCTAAAATCAATTTTCTCGTGAAAAAGTTACAAAAAAAAGTGATAGATCAAACGAATGGTGGTAGAATCAAACATCTTACTAAACTGATACTTTAAAAAAAAAAATTAACGCTACAATTCCCCAATAAACCATCTAAAAATCTAGTATTTCAGGACAAATGTTTCAACAAAAGTGTTAGTTATGTAGGTGAGCAGAAGTAGGTATACGAAGTTTAATGAAAATCGTCGGAACTATTCGAGGAGAAAAATCGCCTAAAACTAATTAAACTACTATTAAAGTCGCACTTGTGGATGATGGATTTTGTATGCAACCTTCTTGTTAGATGCGATGATAGTACACAGACGGAATTTCAAGTTTCAGCTTCCAGCGACTTTTCGTTTTTGAGTTATTTTCTTCACACACACACCCACACTAAAAACATTATTTTTTACACTCCGGAAGCTCATATCATGTATTTCCGGTAAAAACTTAATTTCAAAAATCACGATCGTAATACTTCCTCTTCCCAGGAGTGTGAGATAGTAAAAATCAAAGGCAATTCCAACTAAAGATACCGACTAGGTGGCACTCTAACGTGCGATTTGACTGAATAGATATTTTTTTCTTTCGTGTTTGATTTTTTTTCGAAATTTTCACAAACACGACTTCTTCTGCTCTATTAATTTTTCTAGGCCAATTGATTTTTTAGAGGTTCAGTGAAAAAATAACATTTTTTTAATCGAATAGACGATTGAGAAGACATTCCCTTTTTCTAGGCTATTTAGATCTTTTGAAGTAGATTTATTATATTTTTTTAGACAAGTTTTTAGTTATATTATAGCATTGTTTTTAAGTAAAGACCATAAAGGACTTTTAAACTGGCGATTTGTGTTAATTGAAAATTTTAAAAATGATTTTGGTTCAAAATTGTTATCAAGCGCTAGGATATGACATCATGAATTATCAGTCTGTATCTGTTAAAGTAATACTTTGTATGTGTATGTGTGTGTTTTGTATCTATATGAGCTAAAAAAAAGAAAAATGACAAGGAAAGCTCAAACTTGGTACACCATTCAGGCATTAGGGCCGCGCAACGTAAAATGGCTGAATAGTCAAAGTCAAAATGAGATAAGGAAAAAAAAAAATCCGGCATCATCACCATGGAGAACACTCACAGAAAGGTTTCGGACAAAATCCATCAACCGGAAGTTACGAAGTTTCTGTGTTTTCATTCTTTCATTAAATAGTTTTTTAAAGAATTTCTTAATGTTAATTCCACAGATTTTCTTTACATTGGTATATTTGTATTTTTGTCTTGGGGAAAATTTAATTTAGAACGAAAACTGAGGGATTTAGCATGTTAGGATTATTTTTTAAACAACACCAGAGGGATATTAACAACAAAAAACAAAATACTGCCATTTCAATGCCATGCTACAACGCTCAACCACCCACAGACCTACAATCATAAGTAAAGAAAACCACAAAAACACTAGAAATATTTTAAAGTTTATGTCAAACATATTCAAAGAACACCCACTATAGAACAGACACAAACAATTTGAACCACATATACAACAACATAATTAAGACATGAATTCAAATACAACCGCCACATCCCCACCAGGACAAGCATAATAACAATCACAGGCTATAACCTCCACACAAAAATGTAAACAGTGTAAAGACTGTGTCCAAATTGTTCAACAAGGCATGATATATTTTATTTTTTAACTCTCGACGAAGTATGCACATTTTATAGTAACATTTAAACAACAAGCCACTAAAGAAGGAACACATCCGTGCTGAAACGTATGGCAAAACTGTATCGTTCTATCCATCAAACCTATATCAAAATAACAAAAGTAAATTATTTTTGAAATTGCATTTCAGTAGAACTTACTAAACAGCTTAACTTTACATTAACAACTTAAAATTTGGAAGTTTGAACTTTTACATGTTGAGATGGAATTGCTTTAGAGCCAAATCCACGGAGATCTGTTAGGACACTCTTATTGCCAGTGTTTTATATATAATATAGACGACGTCTTTAAGATGAACAACGTGTTAAGTGTGAGCCAGTGTTGTTTCTGCTTTACAGACGACACAGCCACGTAGAAGCCTATTCTAATATAGGCGAAACGTCCGTTTATAACTGTACTTAATATTTCCCTTCTATGCTGGTTACATTATCTATATTTCCTTTTTTATTATAATATGTATATTTTTCTCAAGTATTTTATACCATTGTACTTTATTATTATTACGTGTTTCTCTGTTCTCTCTCCTATTTGTTTGTTTATATTTAGTTTGTTTTTATTATTTTTATCCAGAGATTTTGTATTTTTTATTTGTTTGTATTTAGTTTAATTTTCTTTGAAAATGCCTACTCATGTTTTTTTTTTTTTTAATGAACTGTATATATTTATTTGCTTAATGTATTATATTTATTATTTTCTTAATGTACTATATATATATATATTTACTTTTCTTAAGCACTGTTATACTTATATTAAGCACTATATTTATTTCGTTAATAATAACTACAAATTTTATTTTCAGTAAACTCAAGCAGACGGCTTATGCCATGCTACTAATACTTTTTGTCATTTCTCTATTTTGTATTTATCTTAATAAAGTATTATTATTACGTCCGTTTATAACAAATCATTGATGCGGTTCTCAACCCGAAGAGCTAACTGTTTTTAATCGTGAAAGCCTGAAAGATTTTTTATAAGTAGGTAAATTCAAAAAAGAAACTTTAAATACGCTGACCTTGAACCAAATAAATAAAATATGCAAATTAAAATCTTATGATGTAGGTAATAAAAATTCATTGACAAAACTTAAACAAACAAACAAAAATGGAATAAAACAAACAAATAAAAAAAAAAGTGCAAATATTATAATAGATATAAGGTGTGTGTGTGTGTGTGTGTGTGTGTGTGTGTGTGTGTGTGTGTGTGTAACATTCTAATTTTTCCAAGAGTACCACTTTTACCAACCTAGTCTTTACTCCCTCCCCGACCAACGTGGGAATCTTCTAGTCCAAGGTTTTTTTATTTTTAAAGGAACGTTATGTTCTACCGAAGTGTTAGTAGTGAGAATACCAAAATAGTTCCACCAGCAGTGTGTACGTATATGTGTATGTGTGTGTGTTCGAAAAAAAAAACATTGCATAATCTCTCTCACTCTTTCTCATGTCCACAGTATAGCACGCTACGGTCCTCGTAGTCTACAGACATACAAACACACACCCGTACCCAAAGCAGCTGTTTCTAACTTTTTCATGTAAATCTCTGGTGTTGCACTCAAGTATGGTGATCACATTAATTTTTATGACTTGTAAATTTTTAACTTTAATTTTTTCTCTCTACTATTGGTTTATTAGATAGATACGTATACTTAACAATGTCCATACAGACGGCAAAATTGGTTTAATTGAAATAGGCTTACCCAATTCTTCTTTTAAACGTTTTTTCTAAAATAGAAACTGAAAGTTTTGCAACCGGAAACATTTATCTTATTGCAAAAAACAAACAAAAATCAAATCTATTAAATTATCTGCAATTATCAGAATTTTCCTTGTTTTATTTTGTAAATATAAATGTAAAATACTTGACTGTAAGCAATATGAGGGTGCATTATCTCATTGTTTATTATGTTTGTTTGAAATGTTTCTCTGAAAAAATTGATTTATTTATTTATTTATTTTTTTTTTTAGGAGACGGTTGGGGAAACTGAAATATTAGGTTTCATCCCAATGTAAAGGGACATGCACGAGAAAGTCGCGTGTATTATTTATTATAATGGGTACCCAAAGTTTCGAGATCTAAACCACCTCCTAAGATTTTTCGCTCTTTGTATTGAAAGTTTGACGTTGCAGTGCTCCCACAAACCCCCAAAAATAAATCTTTCTGGAAAATAACCATAAAAACAAAAATTCTATAAAGTAGTATTTCCGTTTGACTGAAACTTTCGTGATGCTATCAGTTGTCATAAATGGAATATCAAATTTTTGCGACTTCTCATTTTTTTCCTTCTAAATGTCGTTCATATTCTCACTTGCAGCTAATTCGATAAAACTATTTTTGCTTTTTCAGTTGTCCCCAAAATTTCCTTAAAAATTTCTAATGAAAACTCAACTTTAATAAAATTAACACGATCGCCGTAAATTAACACAGTAGTAGTAGTGATAGTAGTAGTAGTTAAGAGAAAGGAAAAGTAGGTAATTATTTTATCTATTTAATAATTGAAGCTTGATAGGGGACAGATGTAGGCATAGTTTATGAGCATGAAAGTGGAAGGTCCCCAGTTCTAGTCCCTCGGTATTGCTGCTAAATTTTATAATTCCGTAAAAAAAGTTAATAGTAAAAACTAGGTGCTTCCGCCCCCGTCCACGACACCTAATTTGGTAGTTGGACGTTAAGTCCGCCTGAAAAAATTGGCATTACTTAACATTACTTTTTTTTAATTGAAGCTTGATAGTATCTCAAGACTATGCATCGTTGTTCTAATTCAGCCGTTTTTTTTTCACTTTCTCTTACTCCTGGATAGAGAAAGTATTCTGATTATGTCAAATTTTCGAAATTAAATGTTTTCCAACGGCCAATGTGAACAAAATATCTCAAAAATGAAAAATCCTAGGACTCTCAGGTATAGGTACACACCTGATATCACCGTATCTGACACGAAGGTTTCGGACAAATTCCATCAACCAGAAATGCAACTCATTGGTTGTTTTTTTTTTTGGTCAGTTTTTCACTATTTTCTTTAAACTTTGTATAGTATCTTTGCTCATAATTCTTTTATTTAAAAAATTTTCCTGGTAAAATTGATTTTATGCTGTGTTTCTGGGGGAACAGAAGCTTCAAGCTTTACTTAAAGTTTACCCCTAAAACATTTTAAAAATATTTGGTAGTTATTTAAAAATTAATTCCATCAAAAACTTAACTTGTCTGCACCTGCATTCCCGAACGACAATATCAACAAAATACACAACATTCTACTACAAAATCATTATCCAAATCACCTCATCCTCAAAACATTCCGTAAACTAAAAAACAACCCTTTAAAAACCACATGCCATTCCATACCCGAGCCATCTATATTCCGTTCTTTCATCTACACAAATACCATCTCATACAAAATCATGCATATTCTAAAGTCTATCATTCCCAATCTCAAATCTGGCCTCTGTTCCTCCAACAAACTCAGCAAACTGTTTTCTAAACTCAAAGACCCCATTGAAACTTATGACAAAACGAACTCTGTTTACAGCATACTTTGCACTGCACCTAACTGTAACGCATGTTACATTGGTGAATCAAAACAACACCATGGAGACTTAGACAACATGAACTAGACATAGCTAACAAAAAAATTGACAGTACAGCCCTCCCAAAACATGCACTCACCCTTGGCCACTCCTTTGATTTCCGAAATGCTTCTATCCTAACCACCCATTCCAACCAACTGAAGCGACTTGTTTCCGAATCCATCCACATTAACCTCAACCCCAACTCTATCAACTACGAAAAAGACAAGGACGTCATTACCTCTTCTTACAACATTTTCCGCTTCCTCAAAAAAGACCCCTCCAACTAAATTACATATTCCAACTTTCTACACTTTCCACTCATTTTCTAGTTTATTTATATTCATTTATTTCTCTTATAATTATTAACTGAGTTGTTTTTCATTTCTACCACTTTTCACATTTCCTAACTTGGAAAAAATTTCCCTCTCTGTTTTCTTTGCAAGCATACCTTACTCTACAACCAAACAATACCTCCTCAAACATGTAAATCTCCATTCTTCCTTAACAGGTATCATATCTTTCTAATATTGTTAAATTATTTTATTTTATTTTTTTTTTAATTTAAGGCGCGTCAACCTCTATGGTCATTGGCGCCCGGAGCCTTCTCAGTGCACTGCCGGCCTCCGGACAGTGCTTTCTCGTTACAGACAACACTGTCCATCAGCGGACAGTGAGCTGCAGAGGCTCTTAGGAAGAAAAAATCTAAGGGTAGCACAGCTGGACTCGAACCCGTGTCCTCCGCGTGGGAGTCCAGTACGCTAACCACTTAGCTAATCCCTTCCCTTGTTAAGTGTAAATGTTTTAATTTTATCATACAATTTTCTTGATGTCCATATTTTTGTTTTCTAGTTCCTGAGGAAGGACACCAAAGGTGTCCGAAACGTCGAATAAACTTTTTTAAAAAATAAAAAGTTTCTTCTTTGACCCCAGCCAACTAATTTTATAGCTTGTTCATTTTAAAAATAGATTAGCTAAATAATCAAATGAATCAAATAAATCTAACGACATTTATAGGCTTTTATTTTCTATTTTACAAGTTATTTCAGTTTCCTTTTTTTTTCATACAAATAGAAAGTAATATTTAAAAAAAATTTACCCCCAAATTAACTTTTAATGAATGTACAATAATTATTTATCAACTTTAAAATAACAGTTATTCAGCTTGTGTGCAAATGATTCCATGTGGCTCTTAATAATTTCAATGTCATCATTAATCTTATTTCATAGATCCTAGATTTTTTTAAAATCAGGTTAGATATAATTAGACTTTTAATACAACAATATATGTTCTCATTATTAACTTTATTCAATAAATATTTTTGTAGATAAAATTTGTTGTTAATATACCTCTAAATATTGAAATATGACTTTCCTCAATGAACAGGTGGAAAGAAACCATTTTTGGCCGCTTATTGCGATTATTTATTTCATATTTTTGCATACCCCCAAGCGGCCCGCCCCAGGGGGTACGCGTACTACAGGTTGGGAACACTGCTCTAGAGTACTATTTTTATATCTACGTAATATTACCACCTACCACCTACATAATATTAACAATATATATTAGAACATTACTAGAATTACAAATTTGAAGAAAATCGATTATCAAAAGTGCCACTCTACAGAATATTTTGGAATATCTCTAAATACGACTATAGTGATTTCTTTTTTACTTGGAATGCCTACCGCACAGATAGAAACTTCCCTTGGTGTTCTTTTCTGGATTACTATGTAATCACTTCCAGTACCTGGGTAGCTATTTGTCGCCCGCTCCCCCCAACACCACATTATGTTAGGAGAAATGGGAAAAACTTGAAATTTAATGAAAATTTTTTCATTTTCTATATAAATAATTATATTAACAGCAATGTGAAAATGTTTGTTAATGTTTTCATACTAGACTTTTCTTAATGTATTACATAATTTTCACTGAATCTAGGTTACTATAACTGTCAAGGTAATTTCTAAAATATTGTTGAAAGTTCGCTAATATTTGATTGCTTTTGTTTTGTAAAAATTGTAAAATATATATATCTGATTTTTTTTTTTTTTATTTACCATGGACATTTAAGAAATGACATTGAATTGGCCGTCATTTCATAGTATTCTATAAATGTTAGTTATGTCGTGACTTTATAAAGGACTTCTTGTTGCCTCTCGAATTTTCGAACTATTTAAATATGAGAGAATTGTTCTTCTTCTTTTTCTACGCTTCTTATCATCATTGTCATCGTATCACCATTCTCTTTTCTCTCCTCTCTTTCCACTTATTTTTTATGGTTTCTTTTTATTTATTCTACTATGGAGGGTTTGCCTCCGCCGGACAAAGTAGAGGGATCTGGTGATCACGATCTGGGTGGGTATTGGAGCCCCCGTACTCTACTAACACCTGCTTCTTTACAAGTTGAACCATTCTCTTTCTCTCTCAGTCTCTCTCTCTATCTTCTTCGCTACAGTAGTTTATTTCTTTTGTTGCCATGGTAAAGTTCACGATACTCCTCCATATGGATCTCACTATACTTATCGTTTCCAACTTCATTTCTTCTCTCCCTCTCTCTTTCTGTTTCTTACCAAGATCTCTTTGTTGTTAATTCTCTTAAAACAGTTAAAAAATTTTCTCATACTCTCTCTTTTTCTGTGTAGCGCAAATGAACTGTCTCGATTTCACTCCCCCTCCCCGTGTTTATCTCTGTTTCCTCTTTTCATTTTTTTTTTTTCCCAACCACACTACACACTCTCTCATACTATCTTTCTCCCCCAAAAACGATCACGGAATTCCAGAAGCAGTCCGTGAGAACAATGCGGCCTTTTTATCTGAATGATAACACGTTCTTTTCTTAGTCAGGATCTAAACTAGATGTGAAGGTTTGGTACGGGGGTGCGGTGGGCATTCGGATTGGTAGGTTACCTGGTATTTATCGGTATGTATTTATTTACCTTTTAATTCTGAATACTGATACAGTATTTAATTTTGAAGAATTCCTAAACGGTAAAAAGAGAAAAGATAGCTATTTGTAATTCTTTTAAACAAAAATCTGTTGTGGATCATTTATAAAGACACTTGATTTTTATTTTTTTTTAGTCCAATTAATATAATTCTAATTCGCTTCAAACTTGGAGCTTTTACTACAAACAATTAATAGGGTTACCGTTGTTCATAAGATAATGAGGTGATAATAAAACTATAATTCCCCCATAATAAGGTTATTCCGCAAAAAAAATTGTTTATGTCGTTCATTGTTGAACCCCATTTTCTGATCTTGTTATTTCCCATCTTTTCTGACCAAAACTGCCACACTAGCTTTCACACATGCATTCTTATCCACGCCACTCCAGAGATGAACATATTCTCCCAAATGTTCCAGGGTCGTTACACCTTGAAGAGGTCCATAGCAGTATGGGCGGAACGTCGGTTTCCAGCAAACCACTGACACGGTCTCTCCCTCGGAAAATAAGTGTTTTTCATGAAAATGGCCGCCTAAAACCTAAAAGATCAGTTCCAAGTCATTTCCCTTTGTCTGTCTCCACCAGTAAATATAGATCCATATTATATCTCCTTAATCCTTTTGGCCGCACATACATCATAGTAGATATAACCTGCACGTTCCATGTCCCAAAAAAAATGTAGTCCACAAGATATCCTAGTTTTTACCATTCAACAATCCATGTTTAGCTTTATTTGGCCTTTTAGCATTTGAATCGGTGTTGTATTGAGGAGATTTGCATTTAATTGAAATTGATTAAAATTTTAATGGATTTGTTAAAAAAAAATTCTTTGTAAATGTTTTCCAGAAATTTTCGCAACGCATTTAATTGCACTTTAGTATTACATTGTCAAAATCCATTACTAAACAACTAGTCATCTAATGCCCAGCATCAGACATATTTTCCGTGATAGCCTGCTTCTTTTTGTGGTCATCGAAGGTTTCGGGTGTTCGCCCATCATCAGGTTGTTTTTGTCAAAACAGTGTGATAACATAGACTCGCACAGAGCAAATTTAGTTGGTAGTGTTTGGGGGAAAATAACCTGACGTTTGGACATTATTCTTTCTCAGATAATAAATAGGAAGAAAATAATTCTGATTAATGAAATAGTTCTTCCTAATGAAAAAAATAAGGGGGCGGGTGTTGATATAGTGGTTATGAGCATGGACTTGTAAGTGGGAGGATCCCAGTTCGAGTCCAGTGTGTATCTGCTAAATTTTATATTTGTTTAAAAAATGTTAATAGTAAAGTAGGTGCTTCCGCCCCCGTCCACGATACCTAATTTGGTAGTTGGACGTTAAGCCCGCTGGAAAAATAGGCATTACTTTACTTTTTTAAAAAAATAATGTTTCAGCATCATCAATGAATGTATCAACTAAATTTGCTGGGTGCAAGTCTATGTTATCACACTGTTTTGACAAAAACATCCTGATGATGGGCGAATGCCCGAAACCAGTCGATGACCACAAAAAGAAGCAGGCTATCACGGAAAATATCTCTGACAGCTCTGCGGAACCAACCACAAAAACATATATTCTTCATTTTGAAGATACTTTGTCATCGCGGAAATGTGAGATTCAAGGGAATGTAGGAGATTTTCCCGACCAGATTTTATCTATTTATAGATAAAATAAATTTTCCGTCTTGGACAGAAATATTAATTTATAAGCTTTAGCGACCATTTTCATGAAGTTCTTCGGTTGGGCCCGCAAACTAGTTTAAACGACGTTTCGCACAGATAGCAATAGGCTTCTTCAGGATAGTTATAATTTTGTTTTCCCTACCCCTTCTAAGTCTATCACTTTAAAAAAACACTTTCACTGCCATCTGCAATATTATTGATACAAGTGTATACATACACCCTTGGTGCGCCTTGTGTATATTCTGATACAAAGTGAAGGGCATGGTTTTTAGTCGTTTGTATCAAGTATGCACAGTTTTGCACACCATCTCTGTATAGAACACAATAGTGGCCCGTGTATTTGGCATCTCTTTCCTTGGTTTTAAAATTTTACTACCAGGTATCGGTTATCTCTATAATCATTGTTTTTATTAATTTACATGTAACATATAGGAAAAAAGTGTATCTATGAAGTAAATGTTATGTAATGTAAAAATGTAAATGAAGTAATAAAATATTATTGTGAACTAACATGCCGCATATATCAATAATGCACATTACTAACAGTGGACAACAGATAACGAGGCTATCGGCTGAACTTTAATTATTTTGTGTGACAGTGAAGATGTTAAGATATTTCAAGGACCGGGAAGGTTGTAGGAAGAATATCTCCTTCTTTACTACTTGGTATGCAACAGTTATTAAACCTTCGGCTCCTCATGATCAGGACATGTATTGAAATCTCTTCATGCGCCTCCCAAATTCTTGTGATATTATCGCTTACTAGGTCCAGCTTCTTTAAGAACCCCCTAACTATACAGTAAGAAGTTTTTTTGTGCTTACAAGCTGATGCTTGCCTCAGCCTTCTCTGATCATAAATGCCCACAAAACTCTTAGCCTGCTTCAATTCAGAAAGAGTTCTCTAGATCGGTACTCTCATGCCTTCTTTCTCATTTCTGAACTCTTCTTGGGAAGCTCGGTAGATTATCGTGAAAAAAAAAAGATACCGATCTCACGAAGGATGTTAATCCGGCCTTACCTTACCAGAGCGGCGGCCATCTCATTGTTTTCTACATCAACTAGTCCTGGCACCCAGAGGAGGTTAACTCTATTATGTCTGGGCCACGTCATTAAGTTTGTCGAAGCATTACCATAAGTCATTTTCAAACTGATGAATATAAACTCAGTACTCTGATGGCGGCCTGACTATCAGGAATGGATCACAATCTCATTCTCATTTACTCTGATTCCATCAATTCCTGTTATGACTTGTTGGTTTCAACTATCCGGAAGAAAGATGCCAATAGCAACATGGACGACTAAAGGGTTTTTACTAAACCACTAAAGCGGTTTCAACCTGAATAATCTAAGTGTTAGACAGAAATCTTATTCGTACACCTGATGACATAATTTTTAAAGTATAGGTCATTTAAAAATTGATAATATCAAACAGTTGCTAGAGAAATACATAAGTAGCTATTTCTGTAGAAATATTTTCTTTGAAGTACCTGCCACTCTTTTGGTTTTATTGCTATAAATTACCGCCATCATAATGCCGTCAATAAAATACATTACAAAATGGGTGGGTATTACAGAATGTAATAAAATTCCTTGTTAAAGTGGAATCGTCTTTAATTTTTTATTTGTATTTGTTTCAGTTTAGTATTTGAATAAAGATAAAGTGAATAGAAAAACTGCATATCAGAGAAGGAGAGATTGAGCGTGTGAGGATGAATGTGTGTGTGTCTGTATGACTATTATTTATGTGTGCTAAGTAAATAAATGTTTTACATAAGTGTAAATCCAACTTGATACTTAATGCTGGACATGTCGAGTTGTCAAGTGGGTATCTTCCTCTTTATTTTTTTGTTTAGATAAACCGTTGGCCATCTGCTTTGTGCGAGCCACTCTGGAACTAGATGTAAAAGACGCGAGTGTGAGAAGAAAAAGTGGTCATTTTAGAAGTGTGTGTGGTTTTTCTATTCATGTATGTGCGCTTGTAGTATATGTATATATAAAATTTTTAAGAACTGGAGACTTAGATCTTGCGAGCAATATGGTGTTATATGTGTAGGATATGTGTATGTATGTATGTATGTTTGTACGTCTACACACTTGGATAGATAACTTTAGAACATTTGTAGATATAGTTCGCATAACATGATTCCTTCTTATATTCGTCTCATGTTAATAAAAAAAAAAAAAGTGTGTTGCGGATGAGGACGATGGTGTATGTATGATGTGTGTGTGTGTGTGTGTGTATGTGTTTGAGAGACTATAGTTGAGAGAAGTATATTCCTCCTATTTCTATGTTTACCATTTGTTACATCCACTTGAACAACAGTACGAAGAAGAGAAAAGAAATTCTCTTCTCTATGGTTCCAGCAGGTTTCCAGTTCTTCTATTCTGTTCCTAGAAATGAGTCAACAGGTTATCGTTAAACACCTACAATCTTTTTTGGTTTACTTATGTTCTTCTTGATTTTTTCCTTTCTTTATTTTCTATTTTTTGCGTAAAAGGAGATAACCATATCATTATTGTTATGACTATCGGATTACAACTCTTATGATTTCCAAGCGAATAGGTTTACAATCAAACGTAATCCTTAATCAAATGTTTGATTTATTAAATTTAATTAAATTAAATTTCTGGTGGTTCCAGAATAAAGTAATTTGCATTTGATTTAACCCACTCTACCCCTTCAGTCACACTTTCCTTCAAGCATTCCAGAGGGAAATTTCGCTAAGAGAACCCAGCTCTCTAATGTAGTACTTTTCCATAGAAAAAACAAACTTTTACTTTTGAGAAAACTATCACGAGCCTATTGAATTAACAATTTTTTTTTTTAATTTAAGGCGCATCATCTATGTTCATTGGTACCCGGAGCCTTCTCAGTGCATTGCCAGCCAGTGTTGACAGTGTTTTCTAGTTACAAACAACATTGTCCATCATCGCACAATGATCTCCTAGAGGCTTCTAGGAAGAAATAATGTAAGGACACCCCAGATGGACTCAAACCCGGGATCTCCTCGTGGGAGTCCAGTATGCCAATCACTAATTTCCTTCCCTAATTATTAAAATTGTGGATCTCTGAATTGAAAATATCTTATTTGTAATTACTAAAAGTGACTTTAACAACACACTCCAGTTCAGATTCGTAAGAGAGTTGTAAAAGGACTTTATTTCACGTTAAAAAAAGAAAAAGAAGAAATAAATGTAATGGATTGCCAGGGGAGTGTCTTGCCTACGCAATATCATAAGACATTGTCCATAGCTGCTTCACTTAATACGTCACATGAGGCATGACATACCTCCCTATCATGAATGATTCAGATTCTAACCGTTGACAGGGATATCCACCTAACTAACACCCTAAGAAACAGGAAGGAGAAGTTGGGGAGAATTAGGGGAAATTGAAAAAGCGCATATAAATTTGCTAGCTACTCTCAACGAAAAAATAGAAGTCTGTATTCAGTCTTGCGTTCACAACCATCAAAAAACAATCAACGCCAATCACTACCAGCTCAGTCTGTCACTCACTCACTCACGCTATCACACTCTGTTTACTTATTTATTATATTCAATTACTAGATAAAATAATGTTAACTGATAAAAAGTTCTTTGCATGAAATCATCGCAGAGAATTTTTTTCCAAGATTTTATACTTTTATTGAAGTGAATCACAGTGATGTCAGTTTTATGACTACCTTGATTATTTTAACTTTGATGTTCTAGGTACAGTAAAAAAAAATCATTTTCTAAGCTTGAAGTTTTACATTCGAACTGTTACTAAGTTTTAGTGCATGATACCGTGTTCAAAAAAAAAAAAAAATTAGCGGATATCCGCATAAATTAAACAACACATTCAATCACTAAATACTCATGCAAAAGGAAATTATGTAATCGCCTAATAATCCTTCATTACGTGCCCATAATCGGCCACTTTTTACACATCAACTCTTTTACATGTTTCTGCATTTTATTAGGTGCCCTAAAAATTTCTCTAAAGAAAAAAACAAAATTCTTCAGATCTAATTCTTTTTTCTTTATAAGATAGTTATATTGATAAATTTGAAATTTCCCTTCTAGAGGACAGATAAATTAGGCCTGCTTTGTTAATCAAATGTTTATAATTATTTAATCAAACTGAACCACTATTTACCTAAATTAGGACAATTTATACTACGCTGTATAAATGTTGTAACTTAAATACAATATATGACAAACAAATTGACAAACTATTCAATGTATCCGTTAATATCCATCTGGGAAATTGTGGAATAGCCACTTCTTAAAGGGCTTTTCTACATTCTTGCAGGTGTGCCATCCAAACATCACTCAATCTTAACATCCTAACAATCACTTCATCCTAACATCACTTAACTTGACACTTCTAATACACGTACAACTACTATCCATGGAGGCTGCAGAAGTTTAGCGAACTCACAGGCAAATTGTAATTCACCGCAACCTACATTCATACACATTTCCATGTTACTCAGACAATTATAAAAAAAACAATTGGTATCCTTGCCAACAGATTTGGCGTAAGAAAAAAAAACATAAAATAACGATCAACTGATTGGGGAGAGAGGGGCACAAAAGATACGTTTAAGGGATAGCAGTATTTCGCTTTGAATTTGAGTATCTATAAGTTGTAGAGATTCTCAACTTTGCAGGAGATTCGCCAAAATGCTAATGACCGCAGGAACATGGTCCTTGCGAATTTAATCCTTGGTTCTGGGCTGGTCATGCCGTCGGCTGTAATAGTACAAGGAATGTTAAAATGGATATTAGTCCTGAAAGAATTTGAATCACCAGCCGTAGTTCGGGAAACGCCTGCATATACAGACCATTTCCTTCGGCTTTTCTAACCAAAAAAACCTGGTGTGAAACACTCACACGCCTTTCTCTTACTCTAATTACGAGTTATACAATTTAATCAAGAAATATTCTTTAAAATTGTAACGTTCAATGTTTAGTTGGGCTAGCCACAAGATTGGTGGTGGGGATTTTAACTTGATAACTGAGCATCCTTATATGGAGCGCTCTATGTCAAAACTAAGAAAGCTTGTGCCAGTTTAAATTTAAACTAACCGACAGACCCCAAATACCCCTCTCAAATCAATTTTTTTTTCAGAAAAATATTTCAAATAAAGGTGATACGTTTCTATCTATGCAGCAAGCATTCCAAGTTTAAAGAAAATAGTTAAGAGTTTCTGAGAATATTCGAAAAAACTCAAAAACTTTTTCTGCATATTTGCATTTTCGGTAAACCATTTTTCAAATTTGGAATTCTATCAATGCTTCTAACCTAATCTCAAACCTATATTATATAGGTGGTAAAAATATATATTACACTGAATTGGTACTTTAAAGGAAAGCATAATGCTACTGTTCCCCCAGAGCCCTTCCAAAATCAATTTCCAACCAAAGTTTAAAGAAAATCATTGGAGCCGTTTTTGAGAAAATTATGAAAAATTAAAAAAAACATTTAGTAAAATCATACTTTCGTTTGGTGGGTTTTGCCCCGAAATCTACATGTCTGATTCGATGATAGTGCCTAAATGGAATACCAAGTTTGTGCTTCTGGTGGTTTTTTAAGTTATTCTGTTACTACAGAATACAGTCACTCACACACATACACACATAAAGACCATTCCTTAATAACAATTTCTTCTTATTCAAGGTATCCCACAGCATGTATTTCGGGTGAAAACTCAATTTCGTAAATCTGGCACGATCGCAATACTTCCTCTCACAAGGAATAAAAGAAAGTAAAATTCTTGGAATGACATTTTCAAAATTATAATATTAGAAATTTTTCTTTCTGTTTTAACTGAAACAAATGAAAATCAACAAACAGGTGACGTTACATCACATTTTTTCGAATTTAAAATTTTTCATTTAAAACTTCAAATCCATGGAAAACTATTCACTTGGTCTTGATTAATTACTAAATGTTATTGTATTTTATTTTAGAAAATCAAATTTCCTGTTTGTACAGTGTGGGGGGGGGGGAGAAATAAATAAATAAAACTACATAATGCACCTGTGCATGCATTACTGCTGCTATTGTGCATCTTAAAGGTGCAGTAACTATACTTGAATATTACCCCATAAATGTTATTAAAAAGGAGACCAGTGAATGTTCAAGGCCGTGCTCTCTTCAGGATTATATCTCTTCTTCTTTAATACCTCTGTTAAATCTCGCTATTTTATTCAGACCGTTTACATCCAGAAAAGTAAAAATATCTGGTGTGAAATATTCACACAACTTTCTTTTATTGCAGGTAATACAATAATTATAAAATTGACTTGGATATATTTACTCCAATATGTTTACTCCGGGTGGGGGCACTCCCCTAACTATAATGATTTTTTCTAAAAAAATAACCCAATAAAAATGATTAGATTTATATTGTGCAAATTGCATTTCAAGTTTAATGAAAATCGTTGTAGCCAAATAAGAGGATATTCGAAATATTTAAATACATATTCAATAAAGTCGCACTTCTGGTTAATGAATTTTCTTCAAATTTGGAATTCTATTCGTGCTTCCACGTATATTAATAATATATAAATGAATAGTACTGAAATAGTACTTTAGAGGAAAGTTTAACTCTACGGTTCCCTTAAAACCCCCGAAAATTCCATTTTCTCGGGAAAATGTTTCAAATTAAAGTGATAGGTATTTAAAGGTGTAATATGCGAAAATAATTGGAGCTATTTTTTTTAAAAACAAAACTTGGAAAAAAAAACAGTAACATCGTATTTCCGGTTTATGCATAGTGACCGAAAACTTAGGGTCAGATCCGATATTACGACCTAAACGGAATATAAAATTTGAATTTTCAACAAGAAACTTGTTGTGCAACTAAACAAAGAGTAAAGTTAAAGCTCTTTGAAAAATAAAACTTATTTATAAAGTACCATAGTTTGAGTTAAATACTTCAAATCCTAAGTGAAAATTTACTTAACAGATCTGGTATTGTAATGAAGTCTTAGAGAAAAACTTTTCATTTTTGGTCAAGCAGTAAGTTTTCTATTTAGATTTGATTTTATCAATGCACGGGCTGCTTGCTGGTAATGAAATATAATCAAGTAATTTACTTTCTCATCATAATTTATATCTTCTGATTTTTACTTTCACTTACTTCTTGTAAGAGGAAGTATTGTGCCAAATTTTCGAAATGAGTTTTTATCAGAAATACAAGTTTGATGCCCTCTGCGAAAAAAGTTTTCTATTAATGTCTATATATGTAAATGTAAATGCTCAAACTTGATAACCAGTTTAGGTATCTCAACTTCCTATATGATAGTTATTATTATTCGTTTATGGAGAGGGACCAAAATTCTAAGCTATCTAAAGCCCTACTAAGCCAACCCCAACTAGCCCTACTACCTACCCCAACAAAAAACAACAAAACGGGTCTAGAACAAAAATCTAGACCTGAGTCTAGACCGTCTAAGATTCTCTGCAGTCTGCACAAAACCTTAAAGAGAAATTGTGTAAGCTGTTTTTCTAACATCATATTCCAACGAAGGTCCAAAACCTAATTTCCTCACAACCCAAGCAATCTGTCATAAGATGGTTAGATGATTCTTCCTCTATCTCACAGACTCTACAAAAGAGGTCTGGCATGATCCCCATTAGAGGTGTCTCCTTAAACCATATTGCCCAGCAAGGGATCCAATCAGATTCCTGAGAGTGGTCCGTGAAAGGCATAGCAACATCTCACTAATAGCTCTGTTCGGACCCTCAATGAGCATTTTAGACTCCGACAACCCACTGAGCTCATCCATAGGATATATCTATCCATGACTGGAAGCTTGACAGACACCTGCCTGAAGACACACCAACAACAGGCTTGACACCAATGAAAGTGAGACCACCTTCTCACTTCCAAAAATTGTATATGATCTGGTATCCAGACTAGAAGTACATCATTTAAAGAAGATATTATCTGGTAGGTACGTTTTAGTCAAAATTACATATACCAGAAGTGTGACATTACTGATTTTTTCTTAGTTTTTTTTACTTAAATATGTCCTATTTGTCACAAATTCTTCAACCATCTGCTCTTCTTTTGTATCTTTATTCTCTTACATTTTCTTTATTTTTCATTATTAATCCAATCTTGACTTATAATTGAAATTTTTTAATTTTCCTTATCTTTATAACTGGAATTTTAATTGTTTACTTCTTCAGTCAACAACTTCTGACTGCACTATTGCTTCCATGATACAATAATTTTTTCAAATCTTTTCATATTTCTCATATTCTTGCAACAAAAAGTTAAAACATTAACTAACTTACCGAGTCCGACTCTAATTATAAACCTATGGCGCAACGACCCGTGACAGGCCAAGGCTTACCAGACGGCGATTTGAATTGGGGGGCGTGTGGTAAGAACCTCGCGGTTCCTTCGCCGTTCGCGTCCGGCCTTCGCACTATCAATTGTAGCTTCCCACTTTTTCTCTCGATGCTGGGTCAACACTGACTTTACCGTTACGGGAATCGAACCCCGAATTTCTCGCACCAAAGGCGAATGCGCTAGCCACAAGACCAACGCTTGAGGACCCCGCTCTAATTACTGAATTAAATTGGACCAAGTCTTCATTCACCAAAAAGCCACAAAACTACACAAAGTTAATGTTTCATACGAGAAGTTTTACTTAGTTTTCCTTTCATGTGGGTTTAGTCTTTGAAAGTTCATTTATTTTAAGTAATTAAAAAAAAAATAATAGAATTAATGGCGATGAAAATGATTAAATAGATATTTTTCATCTATTTCAAATAGATGGCTACTTACAATTTAATGATAAAGGAGTGATATTTCTTTAAAAAAAAAAAAAATCTCTCTTATATACATTACACATGTACCATATTCCTGCATGCACTTACATACATACATACATACATACATATTATACAGGAGAAGACTATATAAGACCGATGGTTCACAGCTTGAGATCTCTCACGTTCTTTTTGTTTTTATTTTTTATTTTGGAGGGATGAAGGAAGGGGGTGTCTGGAAGGCGTGACGTCCAGAAGTATCTATTAACACTTTCAAGTAGTCAAGTGGAACGAAATAGAAGAAGCAACTTTTGACCGGCGCGAGTTTTTTTTTTTGTAAGTTACAGAGGGAGCGCACTTCGTGCAAACCGGGTGATGTTCTTCTGCCTGCTTGATCTAAAGATGCGGCTTCATACTTTAGATATATTATATATCTATAAATACGTGTTTCTAATATATATGTCTAATTTTTTATTTATTTACGTAAACTTTATATATGTATATACCAAGTGTGTGTATTATTTACAGTTATATTAGTAATGAGATTATAAAAGTCATATTAAAGTTAATATTTCTTTTATTTTGGCGTAGGAAAAATGTTTTAGTGAATGCTTGTGGGATTATAGCTATAATATTCCTCATTAAATATTTTTCGTGTATATATATATATACACAAGTAAAATAGAAAACGTGCATAAACAATAAATATAGTTTTTAAATTTCAAAACAAATCCATGGGAAGCCTATTTATTTCGTCAAAATTAGAGAAATCTTCTATACATTCTCTTTCATGAAAAAAAAAAAGAAGAAAATTTTGGGCACCACGAAAATGATGTAGAATAGAATAGAATAGAAAGCTTTATTACATATTTTACAAAAAGAGAAAATAGAAATACAAACAATAAACTGATAGCTATTGATAGGCATGGTTGTATACCGTCAGCCTAGAGTTCATCTTACAAGCTAGTAAAAAAATAACTTACTCACTAAAGTAAAACAAAGAAAAAGTAAACAAATCCTGTTGTAAAGAGAGAGGATATATACATATTTTGAATTAAAAAACAAAAGCAAAATCAAAATTCTAAGTATTGTATTCACTTATAAGGAACATCCTGTACTTATAAGCCGAAACATGAAAGCAAAACAAATTTGTCCAATTTCCACCATTAAGTAAGTCAATAATTTCTGCCTGGCTTAGTGCCTTCTTCCCCAGCCACCTAATTCTATATTCCTGTAAAACAGGGCATTTCCCTAAATAATGGCACATGTCCTCACGTTCTCCTAAGTTACAGAGGGTACATAACCATGGATGTATTATGGTTTAATAGCTGAAAATCTTCACATTTGTAGGGTAGATTTCTGTTCTGCTGTTTCTAAATTGAGATATTGCCGATTAGCTCTATAACCGCGTACTCTATTACCAGCAAATAAGGCCCGCCAATATCTTTTTTTCCCAATGCCTAGCGTCTTTGGCTTTCCGCCTTTAGACGTCATTCTATACTTCTATTTTAATAATAACTAGGTCACTATTAAGCGGCAGCGGCGCCGGCTCGAGCGGGGGGGTCTATCAACTTGCCATAAAATAAGCCTAGCAAACTGTAGAATAATCAACGTCAATGAATTTCAGGTATAGATTAGATTATCAGAGACATTTTCCGTGATAGCCTGCTTCATTTTGTAGTCTTCGACCGGTTTCGGGCGTTCGCACATCATCAGGATGTTTTTGTTGAACAGTGTAATAAGATAAACTTGCACAAATAGAGCAAATACAGTTGATACACTCAGGTCTATGTTTATTACACTGTTCAACAAAAACATCCTGATGATGGGCGAACACCCGAAACCGGTCGATGACTACAAAATGAAGCAGGCTATATCGGAAAATAACTTTGATGCTTTCCAGATCTGCGAAATCAATCACCACGACAACTATAGATTATATTAGATTGACAAAAGGCGAGGCGAACCTGGTTTCACCGCGACATACTCACGAGGTCTATAGCACATCTTTTAGCTTCACCATGAAAAAAGCTGAAAGTGGCTCCGTTATGAAGCTCATGGCTTCAGGATTGCTTTGGCTCATGGCTAGTTGAAGAAACCTTGTCCTCACAGACCGGCATACTCACAAAGGATATGTACCGATTGAGTTTCGGCCTTGCAGAATCGGCATATCGCGTTATCTGCAAGTATTAATTGGTGCACGTGCCTATTCAGCCTACAATGCCCTGGTAATAGACCTATTATTAGCCTTATGCCCCTTCGGCTGTGGCTTATTAGGTCCCTAGTAAATTTAGGCATGTATCTCTTAATGAACAGTTTAGCCCGCCTCTGTCTTGGTGTTCTCTCCCACCATTGCAGACGCTCTTCTCAATAGGAGAATTGCCATTGATTAAAGTTTGAATTAGGCTTCTGGACAATCCGTACAAGGGTTTGGGGCCTATAACGGTATCCTTTGAGCCCTTCTTCGCTAGGGAATTGCAGAGGTAATTAAGATCATATTTGAGTTGAAAATGTGTCGTGGCAGTAATTAGTTTTTGCATTTCAACTTTCACGAGGGGTTGCTAAGCGCGAGACGACCAAGAGCGATGACAGGTCATAAATTTTTTTTCCACATTAGTGAATTCAAATTCATCAGCCCACTTTTTAAAATGTCTGATATAATCTCTAGTCGAAAATATAGTTAGAAATTTTTCCAACAAATTTATGTTTAACGCTTCCATGATGTTGAACAATTCTTCACTGCTACTTTATTAGTGTCTACCTGCAATAGCTTCATGGCTATAACAGATTATTTTTTTCTATTAGCTAAGTTATTATTTTTCTAGCATTATAAATTGGTTGACTATAAGAATCATTTAGTATAACTGATTTCATATCAAGTTCCTTTCAATTGTCCAATCGAAATAGGACTATGCCGCTCTATGTCGTATGCAGAATGCGGATCCTGTTTAATGCTTCCCAACTCAAAATCTCCCGATCCCGAGTATCACTAGGATATCACACCGAACAGATCCTATTTCTTCTCTTACTATCATCTAACTTAGTCTCAATTTGTCTTCCTTCCTACCCAGTGATTCTGAGTCATCGTCTGTTTAAGGCCATCACTTAAGCTTCTTTTTTTTTCGTTTCGATTGGTATAACCTCGAATTTCTAAAATTAGATTATATCAAAATCTAAACAAATATACAAAATAGACTCCCAGAATCGTGTTGAAATTAAAAAGATGAGATAAGTAGTTGAGAGAGAAAAAAAACAACGAATTTTTAATTATAATTATTACTCATAATAATAATAATAATAATATTGATCATTATTGTAAACACATTATATTATAGCAAATTGCACCAACTACTACTATTAGAAGGCAGTGGATAAAAACTTTCTGTATTATTACAACAACCGTGAAGATCATCATATCCACAGCTTACTGAATATTATATGAAGTCATTTCTGGTGCGCTGGAACAATCTATCTTCCTTGTTTTCTTATTTTATTACTCACGTTAATTTTATTCCCGGATATTATACATATTTTCATTGTATATTTGCTCACGTATTTATATTTTTCCAGTGAATAGTAAATACAGGAGGATGAAAGATATATAAAGTAAGACGTAAAATAAATATAAAGAGAAAAATAAAAGAAAACAATTAGTTTTTTCATGATCTTCAAATAACTATTTACAAATAAAAATACTAAAGCAAACAAGAATAATTTTTAAAATAATAAAATCCGTTATAACAAGGAAATAATATTAAAAACAAAAAAATTAAAACACGATTGAAAATGAATAAGAGAGAGAGAGTGAGAGAAAGATAAAGACGTGAATATTTCGCAACTGAAGCATTCGTCACGGAGACGGTTTTTTTTTCCTTTTTCCTATTTTTTTTTGTTCACAATATTATCAATCGTGGCAGAATTTTTTAAGAACAGTTAAAAAATAAAAATAAAATGAAACAAAAGAAGACAAACAGTTAGAGAAGTTTTTAGAGAAGTCAGGTGATCTCACTGAGTTGTATGTGAGTTGAACGGTTAGCCATAGGTGAAGGAGTCTCTACTTGTATTGGAACACCAAGGATGCGCTTGGCACGCCAATAAAAAGGTCATGGTGTATCATCATTCTTTCAGTTCTAATCGTACACTATCTGTCTCTAAATATCTCGCTTTCCCACTCTTTCTTCGTTATAAGTGTGATTATTAATAAATATAATTTAGTTGGAAACGAGTTGATAATTTAGGTGTGAAACAATCACACAACTTTCTCTTAGTACAATTAATACGATTACAAAATTATCAAATTTCTTTATACTTAAATTTTTGTTTTTTCAGAGCTCAAACATATAGAATAATGGTGAAGTTACATATTGGTAGAAACCTTTGGCAGATACTAATTTGAATGTAGTTACATTATAGTCCAGAAGACTGAGCCAGAAACATTGAAGAAGCTCAAATAGCATTTGATGTTAAATGCCAGAAATTCCGTTTCAATTTTTTTTTCGAGAAAAATCTGGTGTGAAACACTCGCGTAACTTTCTCTTACTCCAGTTTTCAAAATTGTACCCAATTGACAAAATTTTATAGTTTGTGTACCGAATTCGATGAAATTCCTTTGAGTTCGTCGAAGACTGAATAAAATTTTCAGTAAAAGCGCATTTCCTGTTTATTAATTTTCTTGAAACTCGAAAATTTGGCCTTCTATTTCTTTCTAATTAATTTTGTTTGGATGGTAGACTTTATAATCAACTATGATAGCACTTTAGAGAAAAACATAACCCGACCCTTACCCCAAAAACCCCCTTAAATGACTTGTTCAACCCCCAGGAGAATTGTTTCAAATAAATGTTGTAGCTCCTTATATGTGTAATTCACATACCAAGTTTAAAGAAAATCGTTCGATCCGTTTTCTTGAAAATACCAGAAAACTGAAAAATACATTTTAGTAAAAACTCACTTCCGGTCAGGCGATTTTTTTTCAAACTCGGAATTTCAACAACACATTTAATTCTTAATTAATATTATTTAGATGATAGAACTGTATAGTAAACAGAAATATGATGATATGTTTAATATTTCAAGCATAGTAGTTTTCAGAAAAGTCCGAAAAAATCTATCGGATATAGTCGCATATACGGTTAACTGATATTTTGCATACATGAAATTCTAGCATTGCCTCTAATGTACATTAATATTAGATAGGTGCTAAGAACTACACATTGTACAGAAATAGTATTTGAGAGGAAAGCTTGTCGCTACTCCAAACTAATAAACTTACACTAGAAAATGATTGAAATAAAAGTGATTAGATCTTTGTGTGTAGATAGTATAAGAAATTTAATGAAAATTTTTGGAGCCGTTTTCGAGAAAATCGCGAAAAACTGAAAAAATTATTTTGTAAAGTCACACTTCCGGTTGATGGATTTTGCAGGAAACCTTCGTGTCAGATGCAGTTGAGAAACCTAAACGGAATACCAAGTTTGAACTCTCTGCGATTTTTCGTTTTGGAGATATTTTGTCAAAAAAACACACAAATTTGCTAAAAACATTGTTTTCATTCTCAGGGGACCTCAAAATATATATATTTCCGGTGAAAACTCAATTTCGAAAATTGGTCACGATCACAATACTTCCTCTTATTTGTGTTTATTTTATTAAACACAAAATAATTTTATTGTTTTCCAAATAACTATGGAATTCTTCGATCGCTGAAAGAAATGTACGTATATATACTTTAAAAAACTATGTTTTAAATTAGGTATTTAAAAATTAACACCGATTATTAGTCGTGATCATGATTTTTGTTTTTTCTTCCATTAAGAGGTTTGCGAGAAACAAAAACTCGAATCAATAAAGTGGTAATAATTTTCGTATAAATGGTTTTTAAACAAGAAAACTTTCATATCAGGAGACCATTTTGAGATATGTACCCTACTCCATGTAAGAAAGAGTTTACACATGATTTACACTAGAAACTCAATTTCGATAATATTTCTCTTATTTTTTCATTAAAAGAATGGATCAGCTGAAAATACATAAAAATTATTCAAGAACAAAGATTGTTTCTAAATTTTTTTATATATTGTTGCTTTCTATACGTACTCTTCAGCTGATCACCATTATGACTGTCTAATCTAGCCTTCGATTTAGTGGCAGATAAATAATCTGCCAATTAAGAAGTTGCTTCTAACAAAAAAAAAAGCTATTAAGAACATATGCAGCATAATATTTGAAAAAAACAATTAATTTATAATGATTGTCAGATCTGTATTTATTATTATTTTTATTTCTAAAGTAATAGAATATATCTAATTAACAGGTGTGCGAATGAAAAGGAGAAGTTATGCATTTTTTTTTAACTAATAAACTCTTCTTTCAATTCATGTTGCCTGTGGCGACGGTAGAACTTCTCTTCTGCCTTCCAATTGGCCTTCAAATGTCAATATATTTTCTTCCCTGCTAATTTAGAAGCAATAACATTTATAATAGTAATAATAAAAATATAGATAATATGTAATAATTTTCACTTTCAGTGATTTTCATATGTAAATTTGCATAGGTTATAATATGGCTTTCATTTTTTAGAAAGGATATCGATCGACAGTGACACTGCTAAAATTTCCTTTGTAGATTATTACGTGCAAATCTTATTGGCGCCGTTTAAGGCATCATTGTTCTATTTTCATGTGCTATGTGAAAACCCCTTCACTTAACTTCTAGTCTTTGCGAATGGCGGCGCTATTGATGTGTCTATATTTGAAGCGGCCAAACGGTATAATAAACACGCAATACATGAGTGTATTGCAACTTTAACTTAATTAATGCAGCAATAACATTGACCACATTCTAAGGTAGCTCGCAATCAGACCGCATCGTACAAGATGGCCTCACCCCAGACTTTTCGAATTGATTTTTCGCGCCATATTTTGGAAATGTAGTTAATTTCAATGAGGCATCTCTTCAATTTGCTTTTTCATGATCGAAAATTGATAATAAATTGAAAAACGCGGTTACTATAGTTTTTGAAATATTCTCAGTCTGAAAGTTTACGTAGTAACTCAATTTTTATCATGTACCTCGAGTTGGTAAACATATACCAAACTATTTCATTTTCTTGTACCTTGAATTGTTTTGGTGCTGGAGGAACTATCCGAACTAAACTAAAGACGAACTAACCAGACGATAAGAACTTAGATAATTACTCAAAACTTTCCCTTGAAAACAAAAGACTTATCTACCATACAATTAAAGCCCGTCTGGACATACGGATGAGGTTTGAGGTTCAACCAAACATTCCAACTCTTATTGCATTCAATCTTTCCAATTCAAAACCCTGAGAAGAATTAGCAATACCCCGTTCTATGTTTCTAGACTAACCCTTCACACTGACCTTAAAATCCCTTCTGTCTATCAACTAATAAAAACGCATTACCAAAAGTTCCATAACTCCATATCCTATCATCCTAAATCCCTAGTCCAAGTATTCTCTTCCCTTACTATCCCAAACATACTTTCCAGGCGACTAAAACGCCGCTGCTCCTGCAACCACCTAACTTGAAGTCAGCATTTTTTGGTAGGTAATAAAATGTAATAAGGAGTACACTCCATTGGGGAGCTTCTCCCCCCAAGTTTTTCACTCCCTGTATGTCACTTTATCATCATATTCATTTCTTATACTATCTGTAAAGCAGTGAATTTCTTAATAATAAAAAAGGTCATTACGTTGACAAATGTCTTAACTTGGAAACCTACATACGAGACTTAAAAGTAATAAACTGATAATATTTAACTTTATTTGTTTCTTTATTTTATTATTGTTGTATTACTTATTATTACTTTATTTATTTTATTATTAATTTCTTACTTGTTAAACAGTTTATTATTAATTATAAATTATCTTTATGAGTTAACACAATAATAATATAATAAATTTTCTTATAATTGGAACTTTACAAAATGTATTGTGGTCTTTAAGAATATTAATTGTCAATAAATGTCGCCGGTGGGGGGAGGAAGGTTACAGGTTGATTCTTAGCAATTACCCGACAAAAATGTTTCAAATAAAAATTATAGGCTTTATTGGTGCCATTTTGAGAAAATCACGGGAACCTAGAAAAAAATCTATTCAGTAAAGGCGCACTTCCGGTCTCATTATTCACATCCTCCCCCCCCCCATTTACAATTATCCACGTCATTTAAACATGAATTTGGGCCACTTGTCGTCTTCGCTTTCCAAATTTTAACTGCATCTTAGAGGTGATTTTTCTCACCACATCAACTCTGATTCTGGACACAATTTGAATATTTATATTTTAATAAACATGTAGGCCATCCTGAACGATATGGACTAAACTGTACACTATTTGTAAACTCTGTATGCTGTAAAAGCGCCTCTGGGGCTTAAGTATCCCGTGTGCTCGAAGTTTCCCTTGACCCATTTCCATGCTCCCCTTCCACTTCTTTTCCATCTTTCAAGTTTTATCGGCAGACAATTTTCATAGCGTAATTAAGGCAGCTTGTCTAAGAGAAAAGAACTTCGAAATTAAATTTCCTGGTCCTCCAAGTTAGAACGAAGCGTCGAATCATCTACTCGACTGGTACTTGCTAAAAAAAAAAAATCTGAAACATTCACACGTCCTTAACCAATTGCAGTTAGTATAATTATAAAAATGAAAAATTTTATTTAAAATTCGATATTTTTTACTTAATTACCTGACATCAATATAGAAGTGGTGGGGGTACATGTAATTGTTGTGATGGTTGGTTCCGCAGAGCTGGAGAGCATCAGAGACATTTTCCGTGGTAGCCTGCTTCTGTGTGGTCATCGACCGGTTTCGGCGTTCGCCCATATTCGGCATGCGTTTTTTCAGACAGTGTGACAACACCACAGACTTGTACAGAGCAAACTTTGTTTTCACACTGATTGGTTTAACTGTCAGTTAAAAAAAATCTATTCAGATTTTCTTTAGAAATAAAATACACGTGACAGTTAAACCAGTCAGTGTGAAAACAAAGTTTGCTCTGTACAAGTCTGTGTTGTCACAATGTCTGAAAAAACGCATCCTGAAGATGGGCGAACGCCCGAAACCGGTCGATGACCACAAAATGAAGCAGGCTACCACGGAAAATGTCTCTAAGGGGTACATGTACCTATACCCATTGTATATAGAATTGAAGTGAGTGATTACATTGTGGTCAAAAAGACAGTGCAACATTACGAAATTGGGTACATTTAGAAAATTACATTCACAAATTTCTCGGGACCCGTGAAATAATCAATTTTTCTGTAAAAGAAGGTTTTCAATAAAAGTTTTCATCTCTACAGCAAGCGCTCCACGTTGTAAGAAAAACGTTGTAATCGTTTTTGAGAGAATTCCATAACTCAAAAAAAAAAAAATAAAGAACAATTCTTTAAAGTCCCATTACCGTCTAAGCGATTTTTTCAAAAGTGGGATCCTAGTAAAGCTTCTAATGTACTTTCATATTACATTAGTGGCAGAACCAAAATATTATACTTAAGTGGTACTTTAGAGGACAGCTTGATAATATTAATTCCCGCTGAACCATACAAAAAATAAATTTTCGTTAAAAAAACAAACAAAAAAACACATTAATGTGATAAGATTTATGTAAGTAGATAACGAGGTTTCGAGAAAATAGCGAAAAAACTAAAAAAAAAAGGAAAAAACTATACTACTGTACATTTGCTCTTTCGATTGATAGATTTTGTCTGAAATGTATGTGTCAGACGCGAAAACATGTACTACTGGTGAATACTCAAATTTGAAACTTCGACACAAACATACTTCTTCATCTTAGAACATTTGCAGAAAGTGAAAATGCTAAAAGATTCAATGAAATTTGGCCGAGCGTATTCTTAACATGGAGACATATCTCCTAGTAAATAGACTACTACTGAATACAAAGTTAGTAAAAAATACACTTAGTTTATTGTACAGATACAAATAAATAAATTAAACAAAACATGCTTAAGGAAATAAGTAAAGACGCAAAAAAAAAAAAAATAGAAATGAAATATTTTTAAAAATCTCGTCATTCTTTAATTTGACACAATTGTTATATTGTTAGCGTTTTGTAGCATGTTTGCTCGCGATCTTGTTATTATTATTTTTTTATTGTCTATATGTGTTTTATTTTATTTTTTGTGTGTAAATTATTTATGTTTTTAGTGCACATTGAACAATATTGATGTATTTAAATTTGTAATCAACAAGTTATTGTTAAATGTGGTTACTATGACAACAGTTTGAGGAGTGAGCTATTTTACATTTTCATTATCACATTGTGTTATTGTATAAAGTTTCTGGCTTACTTTAGCCTTTTTTATTTTTATTTTTTAAACATCTGTTCGTGATGGTGTCTTAATTTTCTTTTGTTTTGTTTTATTGTTGATCATTAAATGGTTTTAGTTTGAAAGATGATTGTTTTACTTCTTTAGTGTGGCTGCCACCCAGTAAATCAATCAATCCCTTGAAGTATAAAAAAAAACAAAGAATAGAGATGAAAAATGTTGAAAATACTTTACTGAATATGTTGCTTTCTCATACCTCTCAGTTTTAGGCTAATAAGCTCGGAATCCTTGTGCAGACAGGAGGAGGAGGAGACGGCCCACCACCTGTGATTTGATTGCGTAGCAATAACCAAGTTGCGATAGGAAACCTTTGGTACTTTGCGACCTGGGGAGATAGTAACGCAAAATGAATAGAGCCCTTAAACACCTTAGGAGAGAGGTTCACTTACTAGAAAATCTGAGATGGCACAATAAGCAGCTTACGTATGTTGGCTGCGGTGCCGGGGTATAGCCCATCCGAGGACTTTAATCTAATCTAGTCTAATTTACACCTAAGTAAGAGGAAATATTACGATACCATATTAAGTTTCACCGGAAATACAGTGTTGAGACCCCCTGAGAAGGGGAAAAATGTTATAATGGTCCCTTTGTGTTGTATGTGAACAAAATATCTGAAAAACGAAAAATTGCGTCAAGCTGAAATTTGGTATATCGTTTATGTACTTTAAGTACTATCAGCTTTTTTTTTTAAACATTTTCCTAGGAAAATTAATTTTTGTGGGTTCTAAAGAGAACAGCTTTGCGTTAAGTCTTCCTCAAAAGTACCATTTCAATACAGTATATCGTTTTATTGTAATATTAATTTAAATTAGAAGCATTGTTAGAATTCCAATTTTGAAAAAAAAATCGAAAGACCGGAAGTGCCACTTTACAAAGTAGATTTTTGGGCTTTTTTGGAATTTTCTCAACAACTTGTATTATGATTTTCTTTAAGCTTGGATTGGTAACTGCACAGATATAAGCCTATCACTATTATTTGTAACATTTTTCAAAAAAAAAAGAAAAAAGATTTCTTATAATTGTGTGGAATTTGTGATGATATAAATTTCAAATTTTATTTGTATTTTTCAAAGTTATTTGTAGACTCTTCTGACAACACTGTACTCACTTCTCTATCTGCCTGGGAATAATATTTGAAGTTTTTTAAAAAAAAAGGATTGTCAGTTTAATATATAATTATATAAACAGTAGAAAGTCGTAATGAATATTTTATTCCAGATTTTGTTTTTACATTTTTCGCAATTTTCTCAAATATCGGTCCAAAGTTTCTCCAACCTTTGTATAGTATCTCACCCATAAATTCCAATCACTTTTATTTAACACGATTTTCCAGAATAATTTTGAGAGAATTTTTTTGCCCTTATTGTTCTCTTACCTACACAATGTTAAGGTTGTATATTAAAAGCAGTTGATAGAATTCCAAATTTGAAGAAAATTAGTTAACCGGAAGTATGCCATATTATAGAACAAGTTTCTGAAATATTTTTGTTTTAATTTTCTTGAAAATGGTTGTGGCAATTTTTATTTGATCCAGTATTACTAATTCCTTGTACTAACTCTTCCAATACCTACCTTCTCTCTTCCAAACCTTCCTTTTACTCTTCCACTATATTTATGCCTTTAGGCTTTGAGTAAAACTTCCAAGTTTCAAGAACATGGTGTTTATTTTTATTATAATTGTATTGAATACTGTAAGAGAAAGTTGTCACTATTTCAATATATTTTAGGCCTACTTAGACATAGTGAATAAAAAAAATAGAAAGAAATTACTTTTTTTCACAAAATTTAATCAATATTTCAATACTAAATTTTGCTGCCAATCATGTTAGAAAAGATTATGAGCATAAATTATGACAATAAATTCCAAATTTACACACAAACTTTAGTGCTAGTATGAATTTTACGCCAATATAAAGCAAACGATTAAAGCACAATTGTAATTATTAAAATTTATTTATGGTAGTTTTCAATATAAATATCGTCTCTGCAAAGTCTAGTGTAATATTTATTTATTTATTTTATTTATTTTACTGCAAATTTGATATTTATTTTTGTTTTATTAGAAAATTTATTCAACCTTTCTAATTTATTTATTATTTTTTTTTTTTTTAAAGCATAAAGTGGAACATAATTTATTTCTATTAACAGATTTATTAATTTTTAAACTGTACAACACTTTATACTTTCTTGAAGACTCTTACAGTGAATTATTTCATCTTATATTTATTACATCTTCTTATTTAATATCTATTACTTCTCCATTATGCATTCTTGTTGCATTATTAAACAACAGTTTATAAACTATTCCACTAATAAAAAATTAATGTTAGTAGTTTGAACAGAATTTTCGTGCTAAACTAACTTTAACCTTCATCATAATTTGTAAAGGAATCTTTAACATTTTTAGCTAATTAATTTTATATATTATAATAAAAATGTTTATAGTATTATAAAATATTGCATTTAATATCAATTTCTTGAAAAATTTCTACAAAATATATGGTACATTAACTAGAAATCATTAATCTAACGTTAATAAAAGGAACAATACTCATAAAATCATAATTTTAAAATTTCACATAATAAATTTAATTATTTTATAATTAATTAATTCTTCTTACTTTTTGTATGTTTATATTATATCATCTACTATTATTCTTGTCATTTAAATAGGAATAGTAAAATACGTTTCTATGATTGTTAAACTACTCCGGTCCTAGGAGGGGCTTGGTAAGTTGCTCCTGCGATGATATCTCAGGAATTTTATGATTTCTTGCAATTTTATGATTTCCACTGTTATCGCAGCAGGCGATGTTCTTTGGGAGACCATTGCTTCTGTAGATTTTTTGAATAAGGAATAACTTTTTGAGATTAGAAGTTTTCCCGGAGTAACCTCATTACCAATATTTTTATTGCCCTCTTTAAATTACGCAATCCGTGTACTCTGCCTTTTATAAAAAACAGTATTTCATTCTTTCTTGATATTTTCTCCTGACGACATAGTTATCTTTTTTAACATCCCTTTATCCCATATTGTTCAACCCCTGGAAATCTTGCTTTAACGCCAATGACTTTAAACGAAGATGAACAACCAAGGCCAGCGGGGTACGATCTATTCAGATGACGTGCTACTGATTCCAAGCAGTTCTTTCTGTAATGGATGTGAGAAGGAGAGAGAATTAAAGAGAATGAATTTAAGAATGAGATTAGAAATACACTAGATATATGCTGAGCAATGAATAATGAAAAGAACAAGGCAAGGACTTTACAGTCAAATGGTAGGTAGTGAGAAAATAATAAAGAGACAGATTGGCTGAGTAAATAGAAAGTAAGTAGATATAATGCTGGCAGAATGTACTGTTGTGACACTGTGTCGGGCTGTTCTGTTGTCGCTCTACATAAATATACTCGTATATATAAATCTTTAAAGATTCGTATCTCATTACATTCCAAAACCAGCTTTAAAATTTGGATAGAAAGAGTGTAACTGTTTGATAACTCTAATTTTCCATTCGGCCAAACCATAACCAGCTGGATGGTAAGGTTCTGGTCTTAATAAATATTAAATTATTATTTACAGGAAAGCTTCCGAACAGAAATTTAGGCCGTTATGAGTCACAATCCTTTCCTATTTCTCAAGTGGTAGCAAATTCTGTAAATAATTTATTGACAGCATTTGTGATCGCAATGTGAATTATAATGGATTTTCGCGATTTCTTCTTTTATTTAAGATGGATGGAGGATGTTAAGCAAAAATTAGTTTCTAAGTTTTTCTAGACTATTCTGGAAAACTTTCTTTATTAATTTTCTTTAAACTTTAAACCTAAGTGAGCAAATAATACCAACTTTATTTGAAAAGATTTTTCCAGAAAAATTGATATTTTAGGGAGGTTGAGGGGGGGGAATTTTGACGTTAAATTTCAAAGTGTTATTCGGGTTTGTTGTAGACGCTACAATTCTAGACTACAATATAATCACATTCTAGTCCACATGCAGGCAACCAATTTGATCCCTATTAGGGGCAAATATACATTGAGTAAAAATTGTATAATATATTGGGAGGTTGCTGCAATGCTGGACAATATCTGGTATATTTTATCCGTCGTAGCATGCAAATATCATTCATTCCTGACCGGTTTCGGACTTTCATCCATCGTCAGAGTAAATTTATGCAGAGAATTCACTTCTACACAATGTTTCTGCTATACTCAGACACCTGTTTGGATTGTTGATTGTATGTATGTGCGAGAGGTTATAAGATTATGTTACCATGTATGTGTGACAAAATGAATCACGGTCAGGAATAAATAAAATATGCATGCTACGACGGTTAAAATACCACATAAAAATTGTATGATTGAAGGAAATTAATCAATTTTGTAATTATATTATTTACAATAAGAGAAGTGCGTGAGTGCGTTTTTCAGATTTTTTTTTTTTTTTTTTTTTTTAAGATGATAAGGATTCTTCATTTTATCTTTGATGTTTCACGTGAATAAATGAGTTCAAAATAACTCAAAAATTCACAGTAAGCTCAAACTTAATATTCCGTTTAGACATCACCAACGATAATTAAATTCGTCAAAATTCGCCAACCTGATTAAAAGGGGGTTTCCTTGATTTTTTTTTTTTTGCGAATTCTCGGGAAAGACTCTCTAACTATATTGTCTTTAAACTTGATGTACCACTTAACTTTTATATGAAAAACGTTTCCCTTAAAATTGATTTTAGCGGGAATTTATACTGTCTCGACACATAAATACCTATTAATATATTAATTGAAACGTTTATTCAAACATTATTGTTTAAAAATAGAATTTTTCCGATGTTCTGGGGGGAACATTAACTTCTAAAATACCACTTCTAGCAGTTCTAAAATGGTATGGGAATGCCTAGGTAAGCTTAATGTCCTAGACAGAAGAACATGACCTGTGCCGGGACATGTCGGCGTGGAAGGTAATGAGGTAAGCCGACACCCTGGCAAAAGAAGGCGTTGTATCCCCTCTCATTGAGCCGGAGCCCTTTTGTGGAGTCAGTGACCAAGTACTGTTAGAAGAAATCAAGAAGGAGGAGGTGGCGAAAAGAGCTCGCCTCTGGAACACCATCCCGGGCCTGAGACAGGCCAAGGTCTGTCTGGGTGGTTATAACCGGGACAAGGTCGAAAGCTTGCATCAGTCTGAGTAAGAACAGGATCCGTATTCTTACGGGATTCCTTACGGGGCATTGCAAACTCAGGGGACACCTGAAGAAGCTTGGCCTAGAAGATGATGGCACATGCAGATTCTGTGGAGAGATGGAGGAAACTCCGATACATCTTCTTACAGACTGTGATGCCGTCATTCAAAGAAGATTTAGTAGTCTGGGCTGTTGCCAGATAGGGGAGGAGGAAATAACTACCCTAGAACCTTCCAGGATTTTGGGATTCCTTAGGGAGCTCAACCTGGAGGGGGTGCTGTAGATGAGCTAGCCCATCTTCGGCTCCAGAGGGGGTACAATAGATCAAAATAATGGTCGCAGTACAGAACCTTCAAAAAAAAAATACCACTTCAGTACAATGTTCGGTTCTGTCCTATATATAATACATCACCTATGAACATTACAAGCATTGCAAGAATTCTAACTTTGATGAAAATCAATAATCGTAAGTGAGGTTTTACAGAATATGTTTCTTTTTTGAGATTTTTGTAATTATCGCGAAAATATTTTTAACGATATCATTTAAATTTGGAATACTAATTGCACAGATATAATCTCATAAAATTTTTCTTTGTAACCTTTTTCTGAAAAAATATGTTCTTGGTTTGTTTTTGAGGAATCTGAGTCGTCAAATATGTGTTTATTCATTAAAGGCGCTCTCCACTATTTATTATTCTCTTCTTGTCTCGGATTGGTAGAATGGCACATGTATAAATCATATTAAGACAAATGAGTAAAATTAGAAATTTAAAATATTTGAAGAAAATGTGTCATTTAATACACAACTGTATTAGGAGGAATAAGAGAAATAAAGGTGGAGGAAAAAAGGGGGTATGTTTCACACCAAATTTTTGTTTTTTTACGACGGATACATTGAAAATTATATTTTTGTCTGACATGAAAAGATGAATCAGCTGATATTAAATCAGCTGTGTCAGAGCAAGTTAACGTAATCTACAGTAAAGCATAAAAAAAACAACAGTCACAAGCGAAAGTTCTTTTCCTTATCAAAGTGGCAGTATTTCAACATAATCAGAAAACATAAAATATCATTGTTCCAAATAAATATAGTTTCACTGTTAAAGTGAAAATAAGTTTGTATTTTTTTTTTTTAATGATATAAAAATGTTGTTTTATAAAAAAAAAACAATGGTTTTATTGCAATTAATAAAATATATCAATTAAAAATAAATAAATAAATGCATACTAAATAAAAGACTAAAAAAAAAAAACGACACTAGTGCCACCTGCCATACACACATATATAGAATGTTACGTACAGGTTCACTATAGAAAGCAAGAGAGTGTGATACGTATTACTTTATAGTCTTTATGTTTGTGTGTGTGTGTGTGTGTGTGTGTGTGTTTTAGTGACTATATGTTATAGGAGAGAGAGTGTATTCTCCGGGCGCAGAAGAAGACCCCAAGGGAGGGTCATGGGGTCACTCGGGAGCATCCTTCTATTGCTCGCCTCTTGGCTTTCACCTAACTATATTTACATCGTCGCTTCTTTAAACTTTCAGAACTTTTTTGCATGTTCTATACAACTTGTTCTCTTCGTCTATATTACTATTTTTGTATGGTGTAAGTTTATAAAAAACATAGTATAAACAAAAATCTTTCTTAAGATTATCAACATCAACATCATTTTTTTTTTTATGATCATATTAAATAATTTTTTAATCACCATTAAAATTTATTTTGATTACATTTATTTCCATAATTCCTTTATAATTTAACAATTTCTCTATTATAAATTTTTTTTTATACATAACATACACTTCTTAAAATTTTATAGAAAACATAAACTGTTGATCAATACATATAAATCTGATCATAATAATTATGGTTACTACATCGGCGCGACAACCAAACTTGAGTCCTGGCCTACTGAATAAGACTTTATTGGCAACTTTTCTTAGTTAATGATGTGTTCTATACGAATCACAGTTGAAGAATCATAGAAGATTCTTTTGGCCATGAGTTTTTACAAAGCCTAGATCGCATTTTCCCTTGTATTATGACCATTTCCGGTTACGTAAACATGCCTAATTTACTGCGAATTTTCCTCTGTTTGATGGTATTTAAAAATTCTTTTCTTGTTTGTTTAGACGCTGTTATACTTCCATGTTTGTAACTCTAACCGTCAAGGAAATTTTCAAAATTATTCAATATTCCTGCATCTCAAAGGCCTCTAGTTTTTTACATGCGGCTTGTGTAAGCGACCAAGTTTAAACGTCCTAAAAAAAGATGCTAAATGCATAATATGGAAGTAATCGGATTCTAAGGTGAATACGAGGTTACCTCCTGCTCAAAACAGACTGCAGCTGTAAGCCATCCAATCTTTCTAGTGCCGTACGTGTTACAACTAACGTGATTACCATGTATCATACCAGGTGGATCTAACGTATATGTAAAACCAATATTTATTAATATGTATTTATTTAAATAAACAATAGAAAACATTTTACAGTGAATTGAGGAAGTATTATCTATTGTTTATATATTTTTCAGATTTGTTTATTGAACATTCAATCAGCTGTCTTTCTTTTTAACAAATCAATATTCAAACTAATAAATATACCTAGCTGATTGAGTAATACTATATAGTAACCATTGGCATTATATACAATGTGACGCCTTTTTTAGCTTTTATAGATGGATAATAAACGGCGACTGTGTATAAATATATATATGTATTATGTAAAATTGCCTTCTATTAGATTAGCCTTTTTTAGTGTGATGTGTAGTTGTGATTTACATAGCTGGGGGGCGCCACTTTCCTAGCTCTTCCATCTCCTTTTTCTATATAGGGTTTTTTTTTACGTGCGCGTATATAATATATATATATATGTATATACAATCTGCCACATATACGTGTGAGTATGTAAATATACATAAAGAAATAGACATCTTGGTGAATATTTCTCACATGAAGTGCCTTCATACAGCTCTCTTACCTGTGGGTGACCTTTCTAAATAGCTTGACTTGGTTGCTTATGCACTACTATTAAACTATAAAGACCCACAACTAAACTAAACTGGGACATATGTTTTTTTTGTTTTTTAAATTAAGTATATAGTTGGCTATATATATATATATATATATATATTATAATGTTCGAAATATAGTACCTTTTTGTTATTTCTATTTTTTTTCCAACTTCTTTATTAGTTTTTATATTTTACTTTTTACTTTCTCTTACTCCAGGTAAGAGGAAGTATTGCGATCGTGTTAAATTTTCGAAATTAAGTTTTCACCGGAAGTAACATGTTTTGAGGACCATTGAGTAAGAAAAAAGAGTGTTTAGCGAATTAGTGTGTGTGAATATTTACAAAATAATTTAAAAAACGAATTTTAAATTTGGTATTCCGTCCGCATCAGACACGACGTAGGTTTCGGTCAAAAGTCATCAACTGGAATAAAAGACTTAACTGAAAGTGTTTTTTTCCCAGTTCGAATTTTTCAAAAATGAGGCAAACAATTTTCTTTAAACTTCTTACATTATTTACTTACATAAATATCTGCCACTTTTATTTGTAACATTTTTCCAGGAAAATTGATTTGGAGGGGGGGTTCTGGGAGAATAGCAGCATTAAGCTTCCATCTAAAGTGCCACTTGAGTACACTGTGTGGTTCTACCACTTATATCATATTAATTTGCATTAGAAGCACTCGTAGGATTTCAAATATGGAAAAATTGATACAGGAAATGCTATTTTGCGGACTAGATTTTTGATTTTTGTTTTAAGTTTTTCGAAAAAAAATAACGATTTTCTTTAAACTTGAGGAAGTAACTGCACAGATAGAAACCTTATAGAATAGGTTTTAAAGATTTTGGCATTTTCTCGAAAACGGTTACGACAATTTTCTTTAAACGTGGAATGCTTCCTGCATTGATATAAACGTATCACTTTTATTTCTGACATGACTTGTTCTTTCGAATGCTAACAGGAAGTTAGATGGTCGCGCAGCCAGTGGCGTTTCAGTCTCCTGGAAGGGTTGTGTGGAATAGAAAGAGAAGAAAGTTGTTAGACTAAATTTTATAAATATTAGCGGTTTCTGAAGAAAGAAAAAAAAAAGATTCTAGAGGGGTATTGTAGATCTGTCTGTTAGTTGGAACTAAAATTTGCAGGAGCTTTCTTAGTTTTGACATATAGCGCTCCACATAAGGCCGTTCTGGTATGCAAGTAAAATCCTTACCTCCATTTTTACGGCCAGCCCAACTAAACATTATAACGTTGCAATTTAAAAGAAAATTTTTTTGATTATATTGTGCTAATTAGAGTAAGAGAAAGTGGTGTGAGCGTTTCTCACTGGGAAATTATCCTCTCAAAATAAAGAGTCAAAATTTGTAAGTACAATAATCAACTTTTTTTTTTTGGTCCAAAAATTATTTAGCACAATAGTTAATGAGCATAATCTTTTTACTACGTTTATTATAATTATTGTAATTTAATAAGTGGTATATTATGGTTACTTGGGGGGTGGTTCAATATATCTTCACTTAGATTTATTAAAAGAATTAATGACCAGTTTTTTTTTATTTTATTAACGAAATATATAATTAAGAAGACGTTTTAATGATGGGTTCATTTAGAATCGTGACTTTAGATCTAATTCCTAGATTAGAATGGTTCAAGCACTCAATAGTCGCTGCCCCCTCTCTGTGACTTCATTTTTTTTTATTATTATTATTTTCTATATGTTATAATGTAGACGGTGGTAAAGCAATAAAAAAAAAATAAATAAATAAAAATTACAAAAAAAAAAAATCGACGTAGACTTATATGGTTAATTGAAAAATTAAGATAACAAACAATTATTTATGCATTAAGTTTCTTCTTTAAAATTTTATTAAATCATATGTTTTTTTTAACATATGATTTTTATAAACAGCTGTTTTTTCTGCCTTAGTTTTATTAAATAAAATTTGTTTGATATTATCCTTTAATAAGTTGAAAATTATTATCTTCTAGTTGAGTGAATAGTTTTAAGTTTTTTAATAGAGGCATTTTTAAAAACCATTTTTCTTTTTTTCCCTTTTTTTTACATATTTCTTCCTGCATATTTGTAACTTTAGACGTCACTATTGATGTGTTTGTTTATCACGTGACCCTGTAATTGTTGTATGTTTTCATAATTTAGTAATACGGTCCTCCAATATTTCTTGAACCTCTGCAACTGAATGAACTTCCGCAGATTCTGGTCGATATATAATATAATCCTCTGTTAACAATAATTTGTCCCAGCATCGTGATGAAAAGTGGAAAGCTACAGTTAGTGGCGCCCTACGTAGCGAATGCCGGAACTAAACGGCGTGGGAACTGCGAGTGCTTACCACACGCCTCCCTATTCAAATCGCTGTCTGGCAAGCCTTGGCCCTTCATGGGCTGTTGCGCCATGGATTAACAATTTGTGTGGTCAATAATCTTCAAGGAGGAGGAGGAATGTTGATGATCGGAAAAAACACTCACATGACTTGCTTTTTCGAATAAAAGTGATGCAATATTTGAAGAAACTGTTGGAGCTGTTTTTGGAGGAAAGTTACACTACTGATTGATTGATGGATTTCAGTTCCGACGGTCGTAGATTCCAGAGGTAATATCAATCCCTAGGGAGGGGGAAATGGACTTCTTCAGGTATCTTTGGGGATCCTGCGGGTATGCTAGCCTAATTACACGAACAACACTCCAACATTCACACAGTACACCTTTTACTAGTAGAAAGCAGTTGAAAGCAGATGGGTTCAACTATTTGAGTTCAGCGAACCCACCAGCGAACTTCATTTCACTACAACGCACAAACACACTATAATTACATTTTGTAAACTTGACTGACGACTTCATTCCGTTTGTAGTAAAACTAACACCTAATAGAGCTACAATATAACTTTAGGTTGTAGTGGATTTGCTTTATATAGCCACTCACTCTACACACATCCAACCGCGTCCAGAAAAGCTAAATACAAATAAGTGTCCAGAAAGGTTAAATATAAATAAAAAGTCCAGATAAGGGCTTAAATGAACTTCGTTTGACTTTTAGTTTTTGAAGTATTTTGTTTAAAAAAACAAAAACACAAAAAGAAATTCGCTTCCTACTCAAAGGACCTAAAAATTTTCTGGTGAATCTCAATTTCGAAAAAAGTTAACTGGTTTGCAATACGTTCTTTTACAGCTGTAAGATAGAAGTGAAAGATTTATATAAGTTTATAGCTAAACCTAGCGATGCACACCCTCCCCCATCCGCAAAAAGTCCAAAACTGAATTTTCCCGGAAAAAATTTATATGGTAGTTTTGGTGAGCAGGTTTAAAAAACATTTCTATATTTGATCCGTTTTTGAGAGGAAGTTGGGAAACAAAAATTTTTTTCGTCAAAATGATGATACTTTAGATTGACAGATATTTTTTTTTTAAATTTGAATTCTGTCAGAACATCTGATATGGCTTAAATGAAAAATAATCAATTTTGAACTTTCTGTGATTTTTCTGTTTTTGTGTTTCGTCTGGTCAAAATACGCATGCATTCACACACACACACACACACACACACACACACACACAAAGTTCATTCGCTAAAAATACATTTTCGTAATTTCTTTTTCTTTTTAATTTAAGGCGCGTCAACATAAATTATGGTCATTGGTGACCGGAGCCATCTCAGTGTACTTCCGGTCTCCGGACATCTTGAAAACAATAAGAGAAAGTAAATAAATAAATGAACTAAGAAAATTACGAAAATTACAAAGCGAAAGATACACGACCTTGGTCAGTGAGGCTGCTCAACTGAGTTGTGTTGCTGGGACACACAGCGTACTCATCAGTCACGAGGACATTGAAAGCAGACATTCAACGAGATATATATATATATATATATATATGTATATGTACACATAAATATAATATATATAGTCCTTATGTACATATAAAAAAATGCCTTAGTATGTAGATAAAACACTACGTTGTCATGCATGCAACATGTGCATTTGTGCCCCAATTTTTAAGGGGGAAAAGCGAGTCTAAGCGGTTTCAGATACACGCCACTATGCCTAGGAAGCGAGTCAACCATAGATGTGATGGTTAATTATCCCCAAAGAATCTATAATTACGGACTCCCCTATACTCCCTAAATTCTCCTGATCAATGCCTACCTCCTTGAAGAAGTCTAAGGTCATTCTCGGTATGGTGCCCCTTGACCCAAACCAAAGTCCACGGACCTGAAATTCTCTTTCCAAAGTCCCCTCCAAATTGCTAGGGGATACACTTTTCATAAATGGACTTCTTCTCGAGGTGAACGTTCATGGCTTGGTGCTTATCATTGCTCTCATACCGCACTGTAGGGTCAATTATCAGTGCTTCCTTTGATTCTTTTTTAAATGCTATGATGTCTGCATACCTTGTTGACCCCTCGGTGTCAATGCCATACACCTCCTCGAAACATTCATAGTCTTTATCATTTAGAAGCTCCATCAGTGTGTGTTTTACTCGGTGGTGGCGTCGAGTGACAAGAAGCATATTATTTGGACAATTGCCCAGCACGTGAGCTGGTGTTTCAGGCTCTCGGCCGCATTTGCGGCAGAGGGGTCCAACATGTCCTGCCACCTGGTTGCCAACACCAGGAACACCACGAAGGGGAGCGTAGTTCGCGTTCAGTAAAAAACTTATTTAATTGACCTTTAATTATAAAAGACTTTTGTCTTCTTGATTCTCTGACTCTTGCTGCTCTCCAGTGCGGCCCATTTGTTAATTACTTCAATAAAGATACAGTTTCTATTGAGGCGGTAAAATTTTTGTTTTCTTCACCTTGAGGGTTTCAAACACCAAACTTTCTCTTTTAAGTTATCATCTTTTCCTTCTTTTTTTCTCTTCCTTTACTTTCCACTCTGTGTACAGCTTTCACAGTCAGCGGAGGACCATAATCCTGTCATACAATCTTCCACTGTCTTTGTCCATTTCAATTTAGGTCTGCCTTTATTCTATAGAAACTATTTCATTACTTGTCTGGAGATTCTTGATTCAACCATTCCAAGCATATGCTCAAAACACTCCAGCCTTCTTTCCTTATTCTCTGCAGAATATCTCTATCAAACTTTATAGCCTATCTCACATTATCTTATCCATTCTAATCTATTAATTTAAGGGCAGATCTCCTCCAGAAAATCATTTCTATGGCCTGCAGTATTTTTTTTTCACTTTTTTGGCATCCAGCAGTCCTAGATTCACTACTTGTAGAGCATTATACTTTCAACTATGGAGTGGTAAATTAACTTCAGCATTTTTGTTTTTAATTTGCTTTGCCCAAATAAAGCAAATTATAGTATATAACACGTAAAGCTGTAAATAGAATATTATATAATATGATTGATTTTTATTACCATTCACTTTAATATCGATAATAATAATAACATTGATTTGCAATCGATAAATTTTAACTCTATTTTATAAATATGGGTTATATATTTTCTGTTCTAAATGATGTTTTGATTAAAAGTAAATATTTTCATCATCTATTTTTATAATATAATGAAACCTTCAACATCCGCCATATCTGTTGGTACTGACCATTTTGTAAGCTTTATCATTATTATGTAGCCTTTATACGTGATAAAATCTGTATTTCTTTTTTTACGATATTTACGTAGGCGAAAGTATTTTTTTTAATGAAAATTATTCATTCACTTTTTTATCTTTTTATGTTTATTTTTCTTCACTTTTTTTTTAATACATAAAAGTATTTAAACATAAATTACTAAACACTTCATCCGAATAGATAACCCACTAGGAAGCTTTACGTTTTTGTTATATAATAATCAATAGTTAATCTTATGTTTAATTTCCAATTGGAAATCTATCAATCTTATGAAATAAAGATTTAATAAAACTTCTTCTCTTTATTTTTAAATTAAAAACTTAATGACTGAGTTGTTCCATTTTTATTAGTTATATCGTCCATCGACCATTGGATACGGTTTAATAAAGAAAATATTTTAAAATTAATTTTTACTTTCTCTCAATATTGCAGCTGAATTAATTTCGTAATAGATTTTCTACATTTAACTTTTTTACCAATAATACATATTTTGAGTCTCTAAGCATGAGAGTATCTATCTGTGTGTGTGTGTGTGTGTGTGTGTGTGTGTGTGTAAATATGTTTGTATGTTCAGCATAATTCAATAACAGAAAAAAAATCATTGAAAGTTCAAATTTCGCTATTACGTTTAATTATTTACATAGTGTACGGGGGGGGGGGTACCTGAGAATAAAAAGACTTCGTCACAATCGATAAACCAGAATCATACTTTATTGTGTTGATTTTTTTTTTGAGTTTTCCGCAACTTTTCCTTGGAAACAGCTCCAACAATTTTCTTTAAACTTAGAATATCGATTATACACATAAAGATCAACAAATTTTTCTTGCACTTTTGGTGGTGGAGGGAGAGATTGATTTTTATGGAATTTTCTACTACGGCCGGAAGAGTAGTTTTGAAATGACCTATTTTTAGATTCCTTGAGATATACGAGAATATATTCTCGTATTTATAAAGAGAATAAGGCTTTTAGCTAGTGGCATGTGTGTAAACAGTATAGCAAATTTAATATTCCATTTAAGAATTATTAGAGGAGTTGACACAAATGTTTCCGTAATCCTGAAGCGTCTGAAAGCAAATTTTTTGTTTTAAATTATTTTTTATATGATTTTCCTTAAAATGGCTCCAATGATTTTTTTCTTCTATACTGTAGTTTTCGTAACTACTATAAATTAACCTCTCATTTTATTTTTTTCTCTTACTCCTTCTAGTAAGAGGAAGTATTGTGATGGTGTCATATTTTCGATATCGTCTTTTCATCGGAAATACATGTTTTTAAGGCCCCTGACTCCAAAAAAGTGTTTTTTTGTTTTTTTTTTATGTTCTGTGTGATAGTGTAGGTTTAGGTTGTATATGTGTATGTAAACAGGATAACTCAAAAACGGAAAATCGCGGAAAGTTCAAATTCAAGATTCCTTTTGGTATCACTATGGAGATCCGACAGGAAGTAACTGTCAAAATTTCTCAACCGGAAATTGACCCCTCTTCATTGAATGGATTTTTCATTTTTTTTTTTTTTGGAATTTTCTCAATAAAGGCTTCAATGATTTTTTTTTTTAAACTTAGTAAATCAAGTACACATATCAAGAAGAGTTGGGACTTTTATCTGAAAAATTCATTTAATGAGTCTTTTGGGGGGGAGATGGCTATGTGTTCCTGTAAACTGTTATTTTAGCTTAAAATACGATTCCCCTATCTAAATAATATTAATTAGAATTACATGGGTTGCCAAAATTTCGGAGTTCGAAAAAATCGAGGCCAAAAAAGTAGTGCGTTTTTACTGTGCAGGTTTTTTTCTAAGCTTGGTGTAATAACATTTTTGTTTGTCACTTTTTTCCGAGAAAATTCTTTTAAAGGATGTTTGGGGGATTGGAGGGGAATGTTACGCTTTCCTCAAAAACAGTTTTATTAAGTTTAGATACTGCCTTTGTTTAACATGGAGACATATTATTAAAAATTTGAATTTTGTACCAAATTCGTCATTTATAACTGTAAGAACTGGACTGTTTCACACCAGATTTTTAATAATTGAAACATTTATTAACGGTCCTATATGGTGAAAATTGTCAGACGGAACTCTTAAACTCTAAAACCATGTCACAAGAATAAAGGAGAAATAAGGAGGGATTCCTATTTTTCCCCTTTTACGCTAATCTAAATAAACAAATAAATCCCTGTGATATAATTTGATCATAGTTCTGCTTAAAATGTTTTATTCTTTGAATCACTATGGTTACAGAATCCTGGTTTTTTGTTTGTTAGTTTTTATTTTAATTTATTTATAAATAACAACGTTTTAGTTTATATTATTTTTTTTTAACATTAATAGTTTATAGATCCTACTAATATAAACTACTGGGGAATTCCCCAGCGTTTGTTTTTCAAAATTTCCATTAATTCTATTTAAGTCATGTTTCTTTCTAATTTTAATTTTAAATACTGATTTCGTTTCTGCGGTCGTAGTTTTCCTTATTAATTTTTTTTTTTTTAATTTCTGACGCGTGTTCGAGTAACTATGAAAGATATTGGCTATATTATTAACGGATTAGGTAATTTAGTGTTATGAATCTTTCTTAGTATTATGAAAGGATCATATGATCTAAAATGCTAATACTGTAATCTAATATGTTTTTTTAAGGAAGACAAATTATTCGCAAGAAAATCTGCAATCTTATAATTTCTCCTCTTCTTTTTGTTTCGCAATCCTCACATTCAAACTGGATAATTACTAGAATAATATCATTTTTTCTCGACTAGGGATAGAAAAGAAACATTGAACGAGATTTTCCCTTGTTTTGAATTAACTATTCTCTTAATTCAATTCAGCTTTTTGTACTTGTGTGTTTATATGTAAAGTTGATGCCTTTAGAATGCAAAGAGATTCTTTCAAAAAACTTCTCATACAATATTTTGTTTTCACATTTAAATAAAAAAGAGAGCATGACTTTTATCTATTTGCAGTAATTTTTCGAGAATATTTACGTGTGATGGAACGGAACATTTTACTCCCATATACAACAGCAGAAAACTAACGATTTATCCTAACGTTTGTATTAACAGCTTGTGCTTGGCGGGAAACAGAAATTTCTCGCATCAAGCAAACGTAAAAACTCTCATAATTAGTGCAAGAGCTTGTGCCAGACCCCAGTTAGAGAGTCTGTGAGGCAGAGGAAGAAATAACCATCCATATTATGAAAGATTGCTTGGGTTTGAGGAAATTAGGTCTAGGAACAGTAGAGTGTAGGCTTTTCCCTCTTCAAGGTTATAGTCCGATTTGTTTGGACTTTGGTGAATATTAGATGGATTAGACCCTGGTCAGGATTTTTCTCCTACACCCAGTTTGTTGTTTTTTTTTTCATTGGGGTAGATATATGGGCCCAATGGGACTTTGGATAGCGTAGGGTTTGGTCCCTCCCCACAGGTGAATAATAATAACTAATAGTGCAAGAGAAGGAAGGAATAATTGCAAGATACAAATCAATATTAGTCAACTAGAAAGGAAGTCAACAAGAAGTTTTCCTTCAAGAAACATGAAGAGTGAGAAACTGTTTGCTCTGTGCGAGTCTGTCTTGTCACACTGTCTAAAAAACGCATCCTGAAGATGGGCGAACGCAAAATGAAGCAGGCTACCACGGAAAATGTCTCTGATAAACATGAAGAACTTATCTTCATCACCTTCTGACGCTCTGTCGCTCACACTCATTTTACTTAGGTTCTTATCTTGCTGGTCTAAGGAATAAAATTGGGAAGCTGCAAAGGATAACTGTGCCCTGTTTATGGCCACCAAAATTATAGCTCGGCAAATTAGTTTTGGAACCTGTGGGCAGAGTTAAATGACGTCACATCTTTTAGGAAGCTTTGGTAATAGGAGGAGTTTAACGCTGTTTGGGTGTGCCAGAATTAAGTTGCCGAGATATACTGTGCTTGGAACAAAATTTACCATCTGGACTGGCCTTGTTTGGCTTTTGTTGGACATCATTTGCCCAACTGTTATTCTGCTTTTATCTTTCATTTTTGACTGCATTTAATTTAATAAATATGGGAAATTCATTATAATAAAAAAATGCAATAAAAACATTCAACAATTTTTTTTTTTATAATTAAATAAAAACAAAAAAAATAAAAATAAAAATCCATAAAAATATGTTCATGCACTTACTGGCCATCACAACAGTCTTGACAATAAATATATAATACAAACTTCTAATTACATATTTATAATATATCTTTAATTTTATATATATATTATTTATACAAAATATAATTATTTTAAATTCTGTACATAATTTGCTAATAATTGATTATTCCTTTTTTTTTTTAATTATTATTATTATTATGTTTACATATTTTAATTAACTATATTATAATATTTATATAATTGTATACGTATTTATAGATATATATATATTATATACAAAATTGTTATAACATGGTAATTATTTATTATGCTAGTATGGTAAATATTGGTTGCAATGATGAAAAATTAAGAATTAAAATTAAAAAAAACTTAACTAGAATGTGGCAAGATTTTCTTGTGAGCATAAAAAAAAAAACCAGTATGAGACATCCTTACAGGAAAAGTTTCTCTTTTTCTAATTTTCAATAAACCAAAATAATAAATCTAAAAGAAAATAATAATTTAGCTTAATGGCTTTACAGAGCATGAGACTGGGAAATGACACTTTTTATACACTCGAAAGGGAGCGTTAACTTTAGAAAGATTATTGTATGGTATTTGTTAATGTTTAACAATATATGTGATTATGTTTACTCAGATTTACTTTTTTATTATATATACTTTTAAAAAGTTCGTGGTTAAATGAGACTGAGCACGGTATTTGTTAGTATTTTTTTTTTTTTTTTTGATATCGGAAATGCATTGGAAATATTTGTTTTATGAAAAATATGATAAGAAAAAAATGTGAATAGAGCAAAAAAAAAAATCGATGTTTTTAGAAATTAGAATGTATATAAATATAATATATGTTTGTCTGTCTGTCTATTGTATTTGTTGGGATCAGCATAAATAGAAAACGAGAAATCGTAAAAAGTTCAAATTTAACATTTTATTTAGATCGTAACAAAAGACTTGATAATTAGGTTTTGGCCGAAATCGATTAAGTAAAATTACCATTTTTCAAAAAAAAAAAAAAAAATCATTTTAGTGTGATTCTGCAGAAGTAATGACGTAAGGCTTTTTTCTAAAATGTCATATCGATATGTATATTGAACGATTCTAATAACTTACTCCTCAATATACATACAGATTTAATGTAAGGTTATAATTCAGAGTTTAAAGATAATTTGTAAATTACGGCTACGTAATTTACAGTAAGAAAGTCTTGTGAGTGATTTACATCAGATTTTTATTCTTATTATTGCATAGTTAGTATTAACTTTTCTAATCCAATGATTTTAATCGATTTACATATATATATATATATATATATATACAATTTAGAAAGCCTGATTTTTTCCGTATTTTCGTTAGCTGAAGAAATATAATTTTCGAAAAACTCATCTCATTTTTCCATTATTTCCATTTTACAGTTGTAAGAGAAAGTAATTTTCCATTCTGTTAACTGAAAAAAGAAAAAATTATGATAAAAATGAAGCAATAACCCATTACCGCGTTTTCCAAAAAGACAAAAACAGTTTATTAATAATATTATCATTGCATGTTTATTTAAAAAAAAAAAAAGAAGAAAAAAATGCTCTCCTAGAAGTACTGTAACTGATAAATTAAATTTGATTTCAAAATAACAAAGAAAAGAAATATTTATTGATTATATCTTTACATTATTATTTTCTTTTTACGCACACTTGATAAATAATAAATTTACAATAAAAAACAAAACTTTTGACACATATGAATTCTTGATGGTATTTAAATAAATACCAAGTTTACTAGAGAAAAACAGCTGATTTAAAAAGAATAAGGATCAGCTGATTATCAGCTGTATAAAATTATAAAATAATTTTGGCACTTTTTTATTTATTTGTATTTTTTTTAGAAACAAAAAAACCATCTACGTAAATATTCAAATTTTTTTTTTGTAATGTAATTGTACAAAATTTCTATACAAAAATATAATTTTATCTGTTAAATTTTTATTTATTACAAAACAAAAATTAAAAAAATAATTTTTTGTATTTTAAAGCACAATTTTATATCATTACTAAAGTTTGATTATCATTGGCACTTTGGGGTAGTTCTAATTTTTAGAATTTCCTTTAAAAATGCATTTTGGCATATGAAAAACCAAGATTAAAATAGAACCTTGGATTGGTGGGTAGAATGGCGGCATATTCATGATTTTGTTTCTATCCCATATTTTTTTTTTTTAGGTTTTATGATTCACGCGTTCCCTTGTCTTCAATGTAATATACTTTTTATTGTATTTCGTGTAATAAACTGGTATTGTTTAAATGAAATCAGCATTATATAAACAGTTCGGATATTGACCACAGGAGCGCTGCGAGTATGGCACCTCAACGAACGTTAAAAATATTAAAAATATCACATGTTGAATATTGAATGTTTTCCTGCAACCGCATTATGTTGGTTCGTAGCATAGAAAAAAAATTATGAAGATGAGCAAATACTGAGAATGTACATTTTTTTAAATTCAAGTCAAATACTCCTGCCTCTCTACGCACCCTACTCTCTTTGGTATAACCTCAAATCTGTTGATGTTTGAGATTTGTTTTGTAATTTGTTCTTAGCATATTACCGCTAGATGTCGGGCTACTTAGAGGTGAATAATATTACTTAATGTCATTTGTAAGAAAAAATTAAAACTGTTTATTTTTTTTGCTTTTTATCATTAGTGATTAGCAGTAAAATTTCACTCACAACATTTGATTTAATAAATGTCCCATTATTACACAGTTGTAAATAAAAAAATATGATTTTGGGGGGCGGGCAAAACAGAACAATTATATATTTATATTTTTAAGCCCAGCTGGTTATTTAAATTTAATTGTTTATTCTACTTTCCCACTATAACAAATAATTAATTATTCATTTATTTATTTCATATAACACAACGGCGTAATTCCTCTAACACAAGCTGGATATAAACTGCATATATATCTCTCTCTCAAAAAAAAGAAGCCTCCCTGAACCGAAGATGTAGAAACGCTTGAAACCATAAAACCTTAAAAAAATAATACAATTTATGCTGATAAGATAACTTAACAGTTGCTTAGAAAGTTCTACTGACAACAGCAATTCAAGTCTTCAAAATTTTTACACTCATAGGGCCCTCCATTTTTTTTTTTTTTTTTTTACGTCTTTTATTCACTGGGTTTCTGGTAGGCTTCAGAAAACATAATTGAAGAGCTTACAATTTTTAACCTAAATATTTGACGAAGTTTTGGACAGAAGACGTGTTTTTTATTTTGTTATTTAATTTAAATACAATATATAAAGGCTATCACGTTTGCAATTTTTTCGCGGTCAAATCTAGTACTTGTTCCTGTTTAGATCGAACTGATAGATCGATTGGTTGATCTTGTGGAGCTTCACGTACAGGTGGTGATACCAACGGTCTTGGCCATGGATCCGGCAAGGATGCCAACGATACTAGCACCGGATGTGCTGGTACCACGGTCAATGGTGACGGAGTCTGATGTAATGGTGACAGATGTGAGACTACAGAAGCTACGCTCAAGGCTGCTGGTAATGGTGGCGTGACAATATGACTGTGCTGTGATGTCAAATGATATGGTGTATAGAGATTTGGCGGTGGAGGCGGTGGCACCGGCGGACCGGATGTTGGTGGAGATATTGTCAACGCGGGCGATGATGGACTGTTGTATCTGTAGGAGTCTTTATCACGTTGACATTCGTCCAGGGAATCTTCTTTTTTCATTATGGTCGGCGATGAACACGGTTGTTGTTGGTGTTGTTGATGGTGATGTTGTTGTTGCTGATGATGCTGAACTACAGATGATGCTTGTTCTTGTAATAAACAATGTATCTTAAACCAATTAGATCTGCGTCCATATCTGTAAACATATGTACATATTTAGGTTTACAATGCAATGCTTTTTTGTTATTGCTGGCAGAAGTAAGGAATCAACATAAGTTGAAGAACTGTTTGACTTTTATTAAGTACGAGGAACCCTTAGCAGTATCCTGCCTGCCGACCCTAATTCTTAAGGTTTTCCAGTATTATTTTCTCTTATTAACTATTCCATTGTAATGAAGCTAATCAATAAATAACTTACCTAGAACCAGATTTGGACATTCCTACAAGCAGGCACTTTCTCAGTCGACAAGCTTTACAGGAAGTTCTATTCTTTTTGTTGATCACACATTCTCCATTGTTCTTACATTCGGATATGGAACTTAAATTGTTATAGGTTCGTCCGAAGAAACTCTGTAAACAGAAGAAAGAAAAAAAAAATGAAATGCAAAGCGTTAAAAATTGTTTATCATTGTTTAATGATAAGGAATAAAAATTCATTTAATGTAATGTGCATAGAAAACAAAAATTATGATATAATCTGTGGCAACATAGAATTGAACTATAAACTAGTTCTAAATGGTAAATTTTCTACAAGGCTACAAATTTTTAGTAATTATTTAATGATCCTAAATACTGTCCAGTTTTGTGGAACATACGCTACAATCAATGTTACTTTGGAAGGTGACAAATTCTTGTAGGGACTAGCTACTTCTTCATCCGAGACCTTGGAATCTCTGGTTTTCGAGAAAATTCCAATACCTATTCTGTAAAGTCGTACTTTTGGTTAACCGATTTTCTTCAAATATAGATTTCTATCATTGCTTCTAATTGCTATTAGTATATTAATATTATTTGGATGGTAAAATCGTACAATGATGCCAAAGTGGTACTTTACGGGGAAAGCATAAAAATACTGTTTCCTCAGAACCTCCCAAAAAATCAATTTTCCCGGGAAACAGTTTCACAAAAAATGATAGGTATTATCTATTTGTGTAGAGAGGATTACGAAATTTAAAGAAAATTGTTAGAGCCGTTTTCGAAAAAATTGCGTGAAAAAAACATTCAGTGTAGATGCAGACCTGTGGATCGATTTTACCCGAAACTTTCTTGGCTGTGGTGTGATGCGGTGTTACTATCTAGACTGGAATAGTAAGTTAAATAAACTTCCTGTGATATTTCCTATATTGAAAACACAAACACCCACATACACATACACAGACCAATCGCTAAAAACATTTCGCCCGCGTTCAGGAGACATCGAAATATGTATTCCGGTGAGTAACTCAATTCTGAAAATTTAACTCGATCGCAATTGTTAGGAGTTAAGAGAAAGTAACAACAGCCTTAAATTCAATTTCTGCTGGTTAGCGGTCTTCTGTTTACTGAATTAAGGGGTCGCACTTAATTGCACGTATCGTAAGAATGGTCTTTTTTGGAATTATGACAGGAAACTATAGTCGGAAAGCCTAAAGGACTCCTTACCTCAGAGTGTCTGTTTGACCACACATAGTTTCTATTATAACAGGCCATACTCCTGTACTCCTGGGGGAATGTGACAACATATCTGTCCTCTTCACTCACTCTCTCTCTATCTAGTTCCACTAAACAGCCCATCTCGGTTGTTGTAGTTATTGCTGTTGTTGTGGCTGTTACTTCGTCTTCTTATTCTTAATGTTTTATATATATATATATGTTTATGTCGGCTGTCATAGAATGGATTAACAATATAGTGTTAGTTTCTAGATAGTCTCGGCCCAGCTATGGTATTCATTTCTTGTCTTCTAATTCCAAGTTTCACATAAATCCACCTAGATAGTTTGTCATATTTACACCCGTACATGGAGAAAACAGTCTTAAGATTGTAATGTATGTGCGCATCGTCAAAAAGAGAAAGATTGCATATGTAAAGTTTAGTTTATGAAGCACGTGCTTGTTATAGAATCATGTTCACTTGTCACACATGAATATCCATTCTTGTACAGTGTAATACGTACCTCATATAATTGTGGGAATTACTTTTTTTTTCTTCCCCATAGAAATGGGTATAATTAAATTGAGATTATTATATCTTCATTTCAGTTTACAATTCCTATATATAAGAAACCATTTTGATAGAAGATATATCTAATCAGAAACCACATGCTTGGCCAATTAAAAGCAAATCAAAGACTGGTGTATAACACTCACACGACTTTCTCTTATTCCTGTTAATTACATTATATATGAAATGACAAATTTTCCTTAAACTTGAATTTATACTTATTTGTCCTAACATGAGGTAACGGGAGGACAAGTACCTACTCAGGCAGGCAGTTGTAGTACTGAAGGGGGCGCCAATAATATTGAACCAACCCAGATAACACTTGCAAATTTCACAACACAAATCCCTGGAACTATGTAAAATTAATTTTTCTCGGAAATATATTTCAAATAAAAGTGATAGGTCTACATTATATCTGCGAAGTTATCATTCCATGTTTAAAGGAAAATTGTTATCGTGATTTTCAAGAATCGAAAAACTCAAAAACCTTTTTCTGTAACGCTGCACTTTCGGTTAATCGATTTTCTGCAAATTTCGAATTCTACTAATACTACTATTATTTATTAATATTGTATAGATGGTAAAGCCATCCGTATATACATTACGGTGGAAAGATACTTTAGTGGAAAGGTTAACGCTACTGGCTCCCTCAGAACTCTCCAAAATTCAATTTTTTCCCGGAAAATGTTTGAAATCAAAAGTGAAAGGTTTGTGTCTGTAGACAGTGCTACAAAGTTTAAAGAAAATCGCGGAAAAAAAATCGTCAATGTCTCATCAGCCTTCTGGTTGATGGACTTTGACCGAAATCTTCATGTCAGACGCGGTGGTAGTGCCTAAAAGGAATACCAAGTTTGAGCTTACGTTGAGATATTTTGTTCACACACACACACAAAATGTTTTAGGTATTTTTCGAAGACGGTTATACCGATTTCATTTAAGCTTGGAATGCTAGCTGCACAGTTACATAAACTTATCCACTTTTATTTGTAACTTCTTTTTTTTCCCCCCAAAAATTGATTTTTTGAGATAATTTTGCGGACTTTGTGCCGTCAAAGTTCAAATGTTTGTGAGGTTGGCAACGATGTTATTGGCGCTCTCTTCTGCATTACATTGTAATGACCTTACTTCCACCTGCTTAGATGGCTATTTGTTCCCCACTACCTCTACATTTAATATTAGAAGTAATGAATAAAAATTGAAATGTCAAGAAAGTTTGTCATTTTATACATAATTAATTGTATTATTAACCAGCACCCTTGAGCTCATTGAAACTTGCTGTAAAAAATGGAGAATAAAGCTTAACCCCACCAAATGTGTCCAGGTGACATTCACTTTAAGAAGACAGACTGCCAACCACTAACTATTAACAGTTCAGACATACCCATATCCACCGAAGTACGTTACCCAGATCTCTACTTAGACAGTCGTCTAACATGGAACCCACACACAAGACTTAAAAGAAAAAAACTAAACAGACGCTACGGACTACTTAAAAGACTTATTGGACCTAAATCTACATAACAAGCTCACTCTTTACAAAACTCTATTGAGACCAATATGGACATATGGAGCAGAATTGTGGGCTCCGCAAAACCCTCCAACATACAACCCATACAATCTTTCCTATCCAAAGTCCTTCTTGGAATAGTTAATGCACCCAATTATGTTTCCAATCAAACCCTCCATCACGACCTTAACATTCCATTCGTCAATGATCTTATCCACATCCGCTTCCAGAAATTCTACAAAAACCTAGAGGTCCACCCAAATCCTGTCGCCCAATCATTATCCACACCTTTCCATCCTGAAAATATTTCACGGCGATTAAAGCGTCGCTGGCCACGTGATCTCCTTCTCTCCCAACATGCCAGTAAGTACTAGGAAGTTCCAGCGCTGGTTTCTTCCATCACGTTGTCCTAGTTGTGGCGCTGATCCTAGCTCAGTGTCACAATTTGTATATCTTGTACATACACATTTGCCAATGTGTATATTATACAAATGCAAATAAATAAATTTAAATTAAAAAAAAAAAATTAACCAGAACAGTAGGAGAAAGGCGTTTGAGTGTTTCACACCAGATTGTTTTTTTTTTTTCAAGATTTTTGAATTATAAATATGAAACTAACCAATTTCTATCTTGACATTCTTACTGGAATCATACTGAAATTATCACTGCTGTGATATACTCAAGTGACATACTCGTAATGCACGAAAAAGAACCCGTTAAAGAAATGTGATAGTAGTGATGGGGAAAAAAATCATTAAAATTGACATAATGTGAGGTTTTTTTTCACACTTTTTCCATATCTTCAAGACTATTGGTATATTAGCCTCTTTTAAACTATTAGTGACTTTTTTGACTGATTTTCACCAAATTTCTTCATAACATAATGCGTGGTATTTAAATGGAATATCAATACCATTGTCTTCTTACACAGAGGACCTTAAAAAATTCAGGAGAGTTGTTTCCTTTTTCTCTTCCCTGAAAAGTAGAAGTTAGATTTTCCAAATAATACATACAATACCTTCATTTCTTTATATATAAAGACAAACAAATTTGTATTTATGATAATCGAGTTTTTTTATTTATTTTTTTCTGAAATCTTACTGGTTAATAATGTTACTAAAAATCACCTGCATATGTTCAAAATAGATGTGGAAAATAAATTTTTTATTTTATATCATAAATGCATTTGTGGGGAAGAAGAATCAACTCATTTTATTACATGTATATAATTTGTCTAACATCTCGTTATTATTGATATCTCACCGATCTCTACAATTAGCAACAACATTATATAGAACGAAATAAATAAAAAAATATATTAACCATAAAAAACTAATTCCTTGCCAAAAGTGACGTTATATATCGTAATTAATTTTTAAAAGGTAAATTTTTGTTGATTCATTCTGTCATTTTTTTTTTTCATATTGCCGGTTTTATATTGTATATAATTTACAGTAATAAAAATCCTCCGTTTTACATAATAGTTTGGGCAGAAATAGTTTCTATACATAAATAAAACTATCTTCAAAGTTGCCGCACTTAGCCGTTATTATCTTAAAACTGGAACATTTCAAGATGCACTTTAGTATTATTTATTATTGAAGCAAATTCCAACTGTGTAGTTCAAATTAGTAAGATCTATAAAAGTAGAAAGTGCTCTAGTGATTATTTCGAAAACATTACCTGTTATTGCATACGGTCGCTTTAATTTAATCTATTAATTTATTTGAATTTTTACTTTCTCTTACTAGCAGTAAGAGAAAGTATTGTGATCGTGTCAGATTTTCGAAATTGAGTTTTGGCCTGTTCGAATGGTCTGTTTGAGTGTTGTGTGTGTGTGTGTGTGTGTCTCAATTAAAAGAATAACTCAAAAACAAAAAGTTGCAGGAAGCTGAAACTTGATATTCCGTTTAGGTACTAGCACCCGATCAGACACGAAGGTTTCAGGCAAAATCCATTAATTGAAAGTTCAACTTTACTAAATTTTTTTTTTTTTTTAATTTAAGGCGCGTCAACATTTATAGTCATTGGCGCCAAGAAGATATAATAGGATCCGAAGAGAGGGATCTAAAGCAGAGAGAGGGACAGGACCACGCTCCAGTTTAGGGCAGATTAGAGTGGGAAACTGTTTAAATAAGCATAGGAGCATGTGTTAGCCATAGGAGGGAGTCTACCGACAGTCTTGCAGCAGAGTTCATACAGCAAAGTTCATACAGCAGTCACAGCGCGTCATCAACCTTTCTCTTTACCTCTCACTACCACTTTACATATTTTAATGTAAAATCCAGGCAGTTTGTGCTACTTTCCTATTATACAGTGTTCAGCATTACTTCTAGTTTATTTATCCATCTAATCCAGCTTCTCTCCTTCTCAAACCTATATAATACATAAATACCTATAAGTTTTATTTGAGACATATTCCCGGGAAAATTGATTTCTTCTATTGATATATCAATATACAGTAGAAGCATTGATAGAATTCCAAATTTGAAGAACATTGTCTAGTCAGAAGTTTGACTTGACAGAATAGGTTTTCGAGTTGTAACTTTGTAAAGAATAACAAACATTTGTAACTTTTTTTTCTCGAAATAATTGATTTTAAATAACTATGCGGAATTTGTGGCGTTAAAATTCAAATGTTTGTGTAGTTGGCTCGATGTTATCGGCGCTTTCTTCTAGACTACATAGGAAGTAATCAGCATTCTTCTACTTGCCTGGGGAGCTACTTGTTCCCCCACCCACTCTATATTTAGGTTTAGGAAAATGAGTAAAATTCGATGTTTACCGGAAATTTATTATATTTTATATAATAGTAAGAAAAATTCGTGTAAGTGAGTGTTTCTCACCCGATTTTTTAAAATAATTACGGCAAGAAAAAATCGTCTAAATGTTACAAAAGCATATTATTTTTTTTTTGGTTAAGTTTTTGGAGGATTAAGTTTCAGGCATGAATTTGGTGTCCCAAACCTATCTAGACCAACTCTGCTCGAAATTAAGGGAATTCGATATGACAAAAAAGTTTTTAGGATTTTTAAGATGAGCTAGACTTTACTGCAGGGAAAAAATTAATCAGATAAAAGAGAGGTCAAGTCTTTAATGCACGGTACCTGTTAGGTCATTATTGACGATTGTGCTGAAAATGGAATATATAGTACTGGGATTTTTCGGCAAAGAATAATCCGGAAGCACTCCCACGTGGAGGACCCGGGTTTGAGTCTAGCTGTGCTACCCTTAAATTTTTTCTTCCTAAGAGCCTCTACAGCTCACTGTCCGGTGATGGACAGTGTTGTCTGTAACGAAACAACACTGTCCGGAGGCCGGCAGTACACTGAGAAGGCTCCGGGCGCTAATGACCACAGATGTTGACGCGCCTTAAATTAAAAAAAAAATATACACCCATGGCGATTGAAGGATTACAGAATAGAATGAACCCGCATGGTTCTTGCTCGGAATCTTCTTGGTTACAGAAGTAGGTTACATAATTATTATTATTGTTTCAAAATTAACTTCAGGTCGTCTGTCAAGTAAATAGTCATGTTAGGTTTTTCGTGAGCTCTTCTCTTCAAAATATTATTCACGGATATGATTTAAATGGAAATTATTAATCTTTTCTTCTGTTAAATTACACTTTCACCAATAATTTCTAAGAAAACTAAGTTTGCAACAACATATAAATGCATCAATTTAAAAAAAACAAAAAAAACAAAAACATAAAACATGATATTTATACAAATTCGTTTTTATTTAAAATTCTAATTCATATAAACACACATATTACATTTCTATCACAATTTACAGATTACATATATTATAGTATTATTAAAATAAATACATTTTATAAAGTAATACTTTCTCTAAATAGAAATTATACTTTATTGATGCCAAAATAACTGTTACATATATCTCTTATGAGTAATAAATTTAAGATTAACTTATATGACGTCATTAAAAAAATAAACTGCATTCAATTTACTTTTTACTTTGTTTTTATTTTCACTTACTGCTGTAAGAGGAAGTATGGCGATCGTGTATAATTTCTGATCGAATATTCACCGGAAATACATGTTCTGAGGTCACCTGAGTCAGAAAAAGTGGTTTTTAGAATATGGTCTGAGTTGGGGCGTATGTGTGTATGAGTCCGTGTGTATGTATGTGAACAGCATAGCTTAACACCGAAAAGTCGCAGAAAGTTCAAACTTGGTATTCCATTTAGACACATTACCACCGCATCAGACACTAGAATTTCTGGCAAAATTTATCACCCAGAAATGCTACGTTTTACTAAATGCTTTTTTTTCTTCAGTTTTTCGTGAATTTTCTCAAAAACAGCTTAAATGGCTCCAACGATTTTCTTTAAACTTTGTATACTATTTACATACATACATAACGATCACTTTCTATTTGAAACTATTGATTTTTTGGGGGTTCTAGGGGAGACACAGTAGCGTTTTGCTTTCCTCTAAAGCACTATTTCAGGATTATATATGGTTTAATCATCTATATAATATTAATGCATATTAGAAACATTGATAGAATTCTAAACTTGAAGTAAGTCGGTTGACCAGAAGTGCGATTTTACACATTAGGTTTTTGCATTTTTTGGAATTATCTTGAAAACAGTTATAACGATTTCCATTCAACTTGGTATGCTACTGCACAGATATAAACGTATCACTTTTATTAGAAACATTTACAAAAAAAAATTGATTTTGCGCGGAATTTGGGGTGTTAAATTTCAAATGTTATAATATGCAGTTGGTACAGTGTTTTTGGTACGCTCTACTGGGCCAGAATATATAATGTTGTAATCACTCCTACCAAGCTTAGTAATAGTAGGTATGTTACTTATCCCTCTACCATCCTTGTATTTATGTTAGGACAAATATGTGAAATTTGAGTATAAGAAGATTTGCCATTTATAAATAATTGTACTATCAGTAGTAGGAGAAAATCGTGTGAGTGTTTCACATCAGATATTTATTTTTTAATATAATAACAAACTTGACATTTATAGGCATATCACTTTATATGAAAAACATTTTTCCAAAGAAAGTTTATTTCTGGGTACTGTTCGGGGGAAGCTGCAGCATTACACTCCCATCTAAAGCACTCAGCATGGTTAAGTACACTATATAATGTTAAGCTTATAATACACATTCCTAGATCTGTAAGTTTGAAGAAGATCGTTTAACCGGAAACGCGAGGTTCCTTAAAATTTATTGGTTTCTGGGTTATTCAGTGAATTAGCTTCGGCTTAATTCTAAGCTTCCATTTCAAGTATTGTTACTTGAAGTGTTATTCAAGTGCCTTGCTGCCGGACGGTCTACAATGTAATCACATTCAGGCAGCTCTGATCACTTAAATACTAGAAAAATGAAATATATTGATCCCGACCTCTATATTTTACATGGGCAACTAAATGTTTAGTCAATATTTCCGGTTTAAAGAAATTTCTACAAGAAGAAATTCAAGAGCGAACTCCTGGGCTCTTGTTAACCTTGCACTCATATCCTGAATTATCCACCCGAATTCTTGAAGTATTTACTAATAAAAGCCGCCTTGACTTTCTCAACAGTTTTAACCCCCCCCCCCAGCTGTGTGTAGTTTGATTTATTTGTATTTGTACTGTATTAAATAAAAAGGAGATTAATTAAAAAAAGAATGTTATTTCCTTGTCTAGATTAATAAATAGTTCATTTATACTACATAAATGCTATTTAATAAATGATATTAAATCCTGTTTACTGAAAAAAAAGAAGAAAGTAACTATTTTGATTACAGAAATAGAAACTAGAAATTTATCAATATAGAAAAATACCGGATAGAATATTTTGAAAAGTTTAATTAAAAAAAATATGATAAATTATTTAATATAAATATAACAACTCAAGGTGAAAAATTCTCAAGGTGAATTTCTAGTAAATCCGGACTTCACAACATCTGGGAGAGAGAAAATGCGAAGCAGTCACAACATTTGCTCTTAAACCAGAATTTAAATTTTCTAGAGCATGAATTTTGAATAAAGTCGAAAGTGCTCTTTTAATTATTCTTTAGGGCGTTACAGAGAGTGATACTTTATAACTTCTATGTTATTGAACAAAAGTATTATAATATGAGAGAAAGCATCGTAGGGGGGCCTGCTTCGAGTTTGCGCAAAGGTCCCTAAATAAATACCTTCCATTGTTTTGACCAATAGTATTCCTCCATCAGAGTCTGACTGAGTTCATGAGAGCCTAGGTATGCGGCAAAGGGGTTTTCAACTCATGAAAGTCTCTATTTGAACTTTCTCAGGCGAATCGGTCTGATTTTTCCTTAATTACACGACCTCTGGCACCCAGGAAAAGTGCGCACACGAATTGCCGACCACGTTGAATGAGTAAAATACCATACATGGCTTGGGATTAATTTGTTAGTCCTTAATAGCCTTAATTGCAGCCTTTCCATTGGGATAACTATAATGTTACTCTCAAAATCTCATCCAAAAGAAGTTAGCTAACTACAACTTCCCCTTCAAAAACCTCGAAGAAATTACCTAAGTCAATCTAAATGATTTAGGCATGTGATTGTAACTTCTGGCTCCAAGGTTGTCTGTAATTTCTTATTAACTAAGTAGTTAATCACAGCTAAATGCCGCTTTTTTGTGTGCTCTATTCTCCAAGCTGTTATTACTATTAAAAAGATGCTAGAATTATATAATTTAGTGAAATAAATGTTTAGTCGCCCCTCCCGCAGAGCATCCGAAAATAAATTTTCTCAGAAACATAAAAGTGCTAGGCCTACAGGTTCTATATAGTGAGAAAACAAAGATTAAAAAAAATGGTTGGAACCATGTTTACAAGAAAATCGTAAACAACAACAACAACAAAAAAAATGGTGTGAAACCTCACACGACTTTCTCTTACTTCACATTTTACTCATTTGTCTTAACATAAATCTTGAGGGGGGGTAGCCAAAGCAGAAAACCTCAGTTACATTTGACATTTGAAATTTAATGAAACGAATCCGCAGAACTACGTAAAATATTTTTTCTTTTCAGATAAAAGGAATGTGGTAGGTTTATATCTGTGCAGTTAGGATCCCAACTTCAAAGGAAGTAGTTATAGTTGTTTTCGAGAAAATTCCAAAAAAGTCGAACTCATTCTTATCTATTCTGTAAAGTCGCACTTTCGGTTATCCGATTGTACATTAAATTTGTAATTGTACCAATGCCTCCACTATATATATCGATATTTTATTGTAGCAGAACCATACATAGTACTGAAGTTGTTCTTAAGAGGAAATCTAATGCTGCTGTTCCCCAAAACCCTTCACAAAATCAATTTTTCACAGAAAAATATTTCGAATAAATGTGGCAGAACATGTGAGAATATAAAATTCAAAGCACATCCTTAGCGCCATCTTTTTTTTTTTTTAGAAAATCGTAAAAAAAAACAGTGACGTAGCATTTCCGGTTTTCGCGATTTAGACCAAAATCTTCAAACTTTCTGTGATTTTCCTTGTTTTTGAGTTATGATTGCGAACAGAAAAGGGGATTTTTTTTTTTTTTTGGAAATTTGGCACGATCGCAATTCTCTTACTTGCAGAGGAAGTAAGAGAAAGTATCCCTCATATTTATTCCACTGCCTCATAAATCTTTATAATCCTAATTCTCTTTATATTTACGATAATTAATTTTCTTGCTTTTTCTCTCTCTCTTTTTTTTTAGCACCTAATAAATCCATTAAACATAAAAAGCACGAGATTTAAAATATAAAAAGAAAAAGAAAAAAAACATTCAAAAATAGCACGTGTTTTCATTATCCACAAGCCATGGATGGGCTCATAATGTACACGTGGTTGAAAGATGAAAATAAAATAAAATAGAATTATTTCCAACATGTAAGTAATATTTTATATGTAGAACACCACTTTGAGATATCACTCACACACACATACACAATACATACTAATACATACGATAAAAAAAATTCCCCTTACGATGTTGCTATATGTCTAACTTCTTCTCTTGCTAGCATACAAACTATTTAACACTTTGCTGTTGGTTGGTTGTGAAGTATATGGAATATGTGTGTGTTTGTGTATGTGTTTGTGTGTAAGAGAGAGTGAGAGAGAAATTATTTAATAAACTACAAAGATAGGAAGCATGGTGTTGTGTACTATTAACTTTCCTGATTGGTGCAATTCATTAAAGAATGTTCTTCAAGTCTCTTCTCCATCTTCTTCATCCGTTCTTCTGTTCTTCTTTAAGAACACACAGTCCAAAGAATTAATAAATAGTTAATGCACTATTGGTTTCTTATTGTTTTTTTTTTCTCTCTCTTCTTTTTTGTTTTGTTCTAACTTTTATAATTAATTTTTCTGCCTACAAAGAGTAGAAGCTTCAAAAAAAGAGATATGGAATTGCAATATTCCGTGACTCTACTGCACACATTATTAACTCTTTTAATTATTAATCGATTAAAACATATGATTATTGATGTAGGGCTCAAAAGTGGTTTAACTTTGATTTAAAACGTATCATCACAATCTTCATGCATGGCTGGAAGATACAGTGTATTGTTTTGGTTAAATTCCTGTTAATCACTCACACGACTTTCTTTTCGGCAATTATTTCATTTCTAATTGACAAATTTTCTCTTTTCAATTTGTAATGCTTACAAACGTTCAGTTCAACCTGCCATAAAAGTGATAGGTTTATGTGTGTGCACTTAGAATTCCAAAATTATAAAAGAAATCGTCATAGTGTATTTTGAGAAAATTCGAACTGTTTTTCTTTCTTTACTTTGCTCGACATTTTCAACTGTGTATATAATACAATTAGCAAAAATGATGATAAGAAAAATAAGGACATGAGCACATGTGGGAACATTATTCAGTAATAAAGTCCATTAACGTTTACTGAGGCAGTTTCTTAATGAATTGGTAAGTCTTACGGCCAAAGGCGTTTCAATCGGCGGGCAGGACTAGCTAGAATGTGGGAAGAGATCAATTGTAAGACGAGAGGGTTAGGATGAAGGAAGAGAGATTCATGGAATTTTGTGTAACGGGAAGATATAATTTCTTTGATGAAAGGGATTATTTTTAGATCATTGGTAACGTCAGGTTGGATACATAGTATGGGTGACTTTGTAATGGGTTGAGCCCAAAGCAAACCATAGAAAACTCAAAAACCTATTGTACAAAATCGTTCTTTCGGTTGACAGATTTTCTTCAAATTTGGAATTTTTTCAATGCTTCTTATGTATACTAATATTATGCAAGTGGCATAACCATTCATATTAATGAAGTGGTATTTTAGACGAAAGCATAACGCTACAGTTCCCTCAAAAACTCCCCTCCCACGAAAAGAAATTTTCTCGGAAAAATATTTCAAATAAAAATGATATGTACGATATGTGTGCAGATAGTTTACAAAGTTTAAAGAAATTTTTTTGGAACCATTTTCGAGTAAATCGTGAAAAACTGAGAAAAACCATTCAGTAAAATCGCCCTTCCTGTGGATTGATCTTTGCCGAAACCTTTGTGTCTGTTGAAGTGTTAGTACATAAATGGAATAACAAGTTTAAGCTTCCTGCTGATTTTGGTTTCTGAGAGATTTTTTAGCTAGTACACACAGACACTAGACAATCACATACACTCACACACACACACACACACACACATGGAAAATTTGACCCAATCGCAGAACCTCCTCTTACTAGAAGTAAATATACTTCTTTGTAAGAACCCAAAATAAAATAAAAAATAAAAATAATCGGAGGTAAAACAACTTGATTATAATCACCAGGATATCCGCCTCAAAGTTTTAATCAAAACTAAGAAGGGCAACTTTGATTTCTGGGAAACACTTCTTTCTGGGAAAATTGATTTTTGCGGGTTTCCACAGGAGCTGTGACGTGAAGTTTTTCCTCTTTCGAACGTTTGTCTGTTTTTTACTTGATCTTATTTTAAGTATATTTTATCTGTTATGCAATGCAGTTCCGTTTTAGTCGTATAAGAAATTGCAGTATGATCGTTTGTAGAATTAGGCTACTCTCTAAATTGCCATTTCAATATAGTTAATAATTCCACTATGTATCACAAATTAAAGACAGAAATAAAAAGTTTGATGAAAAATTCATCAAATATTGAGAAATTGCAGTAGGTGAAAGTCGTGTGAGTGAGTGTTTTTCATATTAATTTTTTTTTCATGTTCAGAACAAAATACAGATTTCCCCGGGATATGCATGTTTTGAGGCCCTCTGGTTATGAACAAGGAATTGTTTTTAGGGATTGTTCTGGTTGTGTGTGTGTGTGTGTGTCTGTTTGTGTGTGTGTGTGTCTGTTTGTGTGTGTTTTTGCTGACAGTATATAACTCGAGAAAGATAGCAGAAAATATAAACGTGTCATTCATTTTGAGTATCACCATGACAACCAACAGAAAGGTTTTGGTAAAATTTCGTATACCGGAAATGCTACAGTTAAATTGTTTTTTCAGGGTTTCCCAGAAATGGTCTAAAGTTTTTGTAAATGGGCGTAAAAGTCTGTTTGAACTTCATATTGCATTACTAGGCTTTTTAATACGTTCTCTAAACTGACTGTTTTTTTTTTTTTTTTAATTTGTTGGGATAAACAAAAGCAAGTAGTCTCCTATTTCAAAAGAGAGTATTTTCAAGTCTCCTATTTCCTAGAAAGCTTTAAAAAATAAAACCTTAAAACAATTAGTGAAACATATGATTCGATAAGATAATTTATCACTAGTGATCTATTCTTATCTATAATTTTTTAAATAAAATTGGTCCCAATTAGCAGACATCATGTTCTAGTGAACTCTCTTATCCCCACCACCATCACTAAAGGACCTTAATGTCAGAGATTGCGGAAAGATAAGGAAAAAATAACCACTTGGTCTCTCTCTCTCTTCTTCCCTCTAAATATGTAGATATTATGGGATAATCAGCCACTAAGTTCTTGTAATAATGTGGCTATATAAGTGAAGCCACACCCCCGTGGGAAGAGCAGCTCTTGCTGTAGTATAAGATATATATATGTATATGTATATCTGCCGTAGAAACTGAAGACACCCACGTGGGGCGGATACATCAACTAACTCATGTTCCTTTTAAATCCATTCATCTCTTGTCTCTTCTGCACTCACTTAGTTCACGCGCTCACTTGCTGACTTTCTCTCCTTCCTTTGCTCTATCATTCTCTCTCAGTTTCTTCTTGTTTAAGTCCATCTTCTTCTTTGCTTCTCCAGTCTCACATCTTCTCTCCCTCTTTACTCTGTCTTTACTCTCAACTTAATGGCTTGTCAATTTCTTTTCACCTTGTTGTTCTTCTCCTTCTTCATAACTCGCAACAAGAATATGTGTGTACCGTACAAATTATCCATAATTGAATCCATATTTATGGACTAAGTTAATAGTTTTCACTTTTCTTTCCATTTAATAATATAATATTAAATTTGTTTCTTATGCGCATGTGAATATAAGCCTATGTAAGTGTGGGTTATTGTTTTGATATTTTATGTTCATTTTAATTCTAAGATAAATGGTTTAATTCTAAAATAAACTACTTAACTAATCATTTTAACATTTGGGATTTCTTCATAGAGAATTTCAAGCATTTTAATCTTTGTAAATATTTTTACTTTCTCTTGCTTTTGTTGAGGCAGTTATATGGAGAATGATTTTGTTTTTTTTTTATTAAACTTCAAATTTTACTCATTTATTGTAACATAAATATCGTGGGCGATGGGAAGAGAAGTAACAACGTATCTAACGAGGCGGCAAGTAGAGATGTGATTACATTCTAGCCCACAAGAGCGCACTGAGAACATTGAAAGAACACAAATAAAATTTGAAATTTAATGCCACAAATTCCGTAAAACTATCTAAAATCACGTCTTCTTTTTTTAGGAAAGGGATTAGCTCAGTGGTTAGCGCGTTGGACTTCCACGCGGAGGTCCCGGGTTCGAGTCCAGCGTGACCCCCTCAGATTTTTTCTTCCTAGGAGTCTCAATAGCACACTGTTCGGTGAATGTTGTCTTTATCGAGAGACACTGTCTGGTGGCCGGCCGGCAATGCACAGAGAAGGGTGCGGGCGCCAATGACTATACATGTGGACGCGCCTTAATTAAAAATATAAATAAATAAATGAATAAAAAGAAAATGTTACAAATACAAGTGACAGGTTCGTAGAAAATCCAAGTTCCAAATTTAAAGGAAATCGTTATAGTTATTTTTCAAAAAAACTACATCACCTGTAAAGTGACATTTCCAGCATTCCGATTTTCTTCAAATTCTTCAAATTTGGAGTTCTAGCAATTTTCTAATGTAATTAATATTATATAGGTGGTAGTATCATACAGCATATCGAAGTGGTACTTTAGAGGAAAGCTTAGCGCTACAGTTTCCTCACTACCATGCCCAAAAAAATGATTTTCCCGGAAAAATGTTTGAGATAAAAGTGATAAGTATTGATGTACGTAAACAGCGGTATATAAAGTTCAAACACAAATCGTGAAAAACTGACCAAAAGAAAAAACACTCAGTAAAGTCGTATTTGGAGCCAAAGGTTTGAGGGAGTATTCGTACTCACATAGGGTGAAACCTTCCCTATGTTTCTCGAGACGGCTATTCCGTCGGAACCTCATTCTAGCCCATCCAACGCGTCCTCGTCGCTGGCTCCGGAAACATCTGCGCTCCACTTTGTGGAAGCGTGGGTGGCTAAGTTGGAGGGTGAACGCAGAGGGTAGCCTTCGGGCTATTTGGGAACCTAGCACTCCCACGTACCTCAGCTACAATTACAGACTAACAAGTGCAGTGGTTTTCCCATTAGGAGTGTGAGTTGGTGGAGACTTTTCTGCCCTCTGTTTGGGTCGCCATAATTTATGTGCGGCCTGAATCTCTTGCAGCGAATTCTTTTGCTGCGGAGCCTCCGTGGGAATTCATATTGCATCACTTACACCTAAACGCCTTAACATTATACACTTACATAGTTACAGTCTTACACGCCAGTGGCACGTGCTGGTGCCACCCACATGTTTGCCGTGTGTGGATACCTGTGTCGTGGGGGCGGGAAGTCCTGGTGGTTGAGGATGCAGGTTCTCGCTGGAGGCAAGTTTCCTCGGCGTGCCTTGCAGTCCAACACACCACTTTGGTTCCTGACTCCACTAAACAGGCGGCCAGAGCCTAACCCGGCTCTGGTCAATCGGCTAGCGTAAAGAACGCATGGGTGAGCTCCCGGGTATTGTGGGCCATGGCTCACAATCCCTGGGCGCTATATCTCTAGGGTAGCTCTGGCGCTTCTTCAAAGCGTCCCAAATTGTGAGGCTCCGTGGAGGGTGGAGAGCTCTGGAGATGAAATTTTAATTTTACTTATTATATGTTTTTAATTTTAAATTCGTCAGCCGGGGGCCCCTTAGAGGAGGGGGCCACCGGTGGTGGGGGTAATTCCTCTGTACATCCAGAGTCGGGTGACCAGGGCCTGGATGCACTAATGGGTGGGAATCTGGAAAAATATCCAGAGGCAGGGAAGGCTTGCTCTGGAGGAGAACGTGTCAGGAGGAGCCGCGGAGGACTTGTCCTCCTGCGGCGATTTCTGAAACGTGGTCAAAGGAAAAAGGAAAGATATGTAAGGCAGGTATTTTCATTTTTATTTATTTATTTATATTTATTTGTTTGTTTATTATTTATATTTCTTTGTTTGTTTATTTATTTATTTATATTTATCTATTGGTCTATTTATTTATCTAAATTTATTTATTTTATTATTATTTGTTTATTTATTTATTTTATTATTATTTGTTTATTTATTTATTTTATTATTATTCATTTATTTTTGTTCCTGCCTGCTATCAAGTTTGTCAGAAGTTCCATTTCTTACATTAGTTGACTTATTACTATGATTGACAGGGTAGAAATGGTTCAGGTTAACTTGCAGCATAGCAAAGATGCAACGGCTAACTTATGCCGTTGTATTGCCAAGTTGCATACATATTTTATTCTAATTCAAGAACCTTATGCCTTTAAAGGTGTGGTTCGAGGATTGAGTGTGGTTGATGGCAGACTGTTCGTGGCGGATGGCGGGGGCATTCCTAGGGCATGTATTCTTGCCAGTCGGAGTGTCGACGCTGTCCTGCTTCGACAGTTCTGCTCTCGGGACTTGGTGGCGGTGAGGGTTGGACTAGGGATTGGTGGGCGTCGTCGCGACGTAGTTGTGGCTTCGGCTTACTTCCCCTATGATGGCCCCTCTCCTCCTCCTCAGGAGTTCATGGGTTTGGTTCGGTATTCGGAGACCAATGACATACCTATTATAATAGGATGTGACGCGAATGCACATCATGTTGTCTGGGGCAGCAGCGACACCAATGGTAGGGGTCGCGCTCTCATGGATTTCCTGGTGGGTACGCGATTAGAGGTCCTGAATAGGGGTACTGAACCCACTTTTGTTACTAGATTAGAAGACAGGTTATTGATATTTCCCTTGCTTCTAGGAATTTTAGTGGTCTGATTAAGGATTGGAGGGTGAGTCCTGAGGCTTCCATCTCCGATCACAGGATGATTAGGTTTAGTCTGGGGATTGATCCAACTACCCTGGCTAGTTATAGGAATCCCAGGAGGGCGGATTGGGGTTTATATTCTAGAATTATTGAAGATAAACTGACTATCCAATCAGAAGCCCCTGATGGCATAGAGGAATTGGAAAGGGAGGCTGGTATTCTTCATGAACACATTAGATCCTCATTCGAGGAGTCTTGTCCTCCCAAGGTGGTTAAGGATAGTAAGAATCCCTGGTGGTCTTCTTCGTTGGAAAAACTAAGGAGACAGGTACGGGGCTCATACAGGAAGGCTGTCCTTGCTGATTCTTCGGAATCATGGGATAGTTATAACAGTATTAAAAGAGCATATAAATATGCTCTGAGGAGAGCCAAGAGGAATTCCTGGAGATCCTTTTGTGAGGATATAAATTCGTTCTAGGAATCATCTAGATTGGTACGGATTCTTAGTAAGGATAGGGACAGTCAGTTAGGTACCTACGATACCCTGATGGTTCCTTTACAGGGGGGGAAGGGGGAGACACTGCAGCTTTTGCTTGATACTCACTTCCCGGATAATATTGGTTTAAATGCTGCGTCGTCTTTGGTGGGTGGTAGGAGATGGGACCTTGAAGATGTATCCACCTTAGATGAGGTTGTCACACATGATAGAGTTAGTTGGGCAGTACAAAGTTTCTCACCTTTCAAGTCACCTGGACCGGACGGGATTTATCCTTGTCTGTTGCAAAAGGGGGGGGACGTGCTGACGAAGGTATTGTTAAGATTGTTTAAAGGATGTTTGATGTTTGGTTATGTACCAACATTATGGAGAGAAGTAAGGGTAGTCTTTATTCCCAAGCCGGGAAGAAATGATTACTCCGACCCCAAGGCATTTAGACCCATTAGTCTTATGTCTTTCCTCTTGAAAACTTTGGAAAGGTTGGTGGATAGGTATATTACTGATGGCCCATTAAGGGATCATCCACTCCATCCTAACCAACATGCTTATACTGTGGGTAAGTCGACAGAGACTGCATTACATTGTCTCGTCGGAAGGATAGAATCTGCTTTGGAAATTAAAGAATATGCCCTAGGGTGTTTCTTTGATGTTGAGGGGGCATTTGACAGAGTATCGTTTGATGCTCTGGAAGATGCCTTGGTACGAAAAGGTATACTCCCGTCTTAATCAATTGGATAGGTGTCTATCTTAGGAGTAGGGTTATACAGGTTTCCCTTGGCGGGCGCACCATGATAGTACAAGTGGGGAGAGGTTGCCCTCAAGGGGGTTGTCTCTCACCTAAGTTGTGGTGCATCGTCATGGATGACCTTTTGGTTAGGATGAATTCATCGGGATTTTATGTGCAAGCATATGCCGATGATGGTGTTATTTTATTGTTAGGGCGCTGTTTGTCCACTATTTCGGACCTAATGCAAAGCGCCCTTAACATGGTGTATTGTTGGACACAAGATAAGGGTCTTTCTATTAATCCTATTAAGACCCAGGCAATTCTATTTACTCATAGAAGGAAGATAGTAGGTTTTACACCTCCTAGGTTGTTAGGTACTTCCATACAGGTTAGCAAATCAGTGAAGTTCCTTGGAGTAGTTCTCGACAGTAAATTGAACTGGTCGGAAATGTTAAGACACAACATCAAAAGGCGATAATCTCCTTTTGGCAATGTCGAAGAGTTGTAGGTAAGAACTGGGGAATCACTCCCAAGATGATGTTCTGGATTTATTGTATGGTCATTAAACCTAGATTGGTATATGCGGCTTTGGTGTGGTGGCGTCGCATTGAAACACGATCTGCTAGGCAGCTGTTGGAAGAAGTCCAACGCTTGGCTTGTCTGGCGGTGACTGGAGCGTATCGGACGACACCGACCGCATCTATGGAGACTTTGTTAGGGATTCCACCTCTTTTTGTGGAGGTGAAAAACCAGGCAATGAAAGCCTGTTATAGAATTAAACAGGCAGGTTTTTGGCAGGGTAAGCGATATGGTCATTCTACCATTTATCGTGAGATGCTTTTAAGGATTCCCATTACAGGTTTCCCTTCTGATAGGAATTTGAAGACTTTTGTCTTTGGTCATTCCTCCAGGGTTAGGTTGCCTTCTAGGGAAGATTGGTTAACCCTGGGTCCGTCTGGTGTGATTCTGAGAATTATCTCCGATGCTACACGGACGGTTCCAGGATGGATGGTAGGTCTGGGGCTGCCGTCTATTTTGAGACGGGAGATCATTTGGTAGCGCCTCTTGGTGAGTGGGCCACCGTTTTCCAGGCTGAGGTTTATGCAATTCTTTGCTGAATTTGGGATGAGAGGGTGCGTAACACTAATTTAAAAGGTGTTTGTATCTGCTCGGATAGCCAGGCTGCGTTGAAGGCGCTTAATTCATGTGTCTTCACTTCCAGATTGGTGTTGGAATGTTCTAAAAGACTGGAAGATCTTTCTTCATTAAAGGATGTGCTTCTGGTCTGGTTCCAGGTCATATGGGAATTTTTGGGAATGAGGAGGTGGATAGGTTTGCCAAATTAGGTGCCTCTCTCCCTTTCATTGGTCCAGAGCCTGCTGTTGGTGTGTCTCCTGACACATGTTTGTCGGGCTTTCAGACGTGGATGACCTCACAGCACTCATCCTTATGGATGAGTGCAGTGGGTTGTCGGCAGTCTAAAATGCTCATTGGGGGCCCGGACGGAGCTTTGAGTAGTGGGGTCCGATGTCTTTCACGGACCCCCCTCAGGTATCTGGTTGGATTCCTCACTGGGCATTGTGGTTTAAGGAGACATCTCTATATAATGGGACTTGTGCCTGACCCTTTTTGTAGAGTTTGTGAAACTGAGGAGGAAACACCCATGCATTTGATGACGAATTGTTTGGGTTGTGAGGAGATTAGGTTTGGGACCTTCGGCCGGAATAGGATGTCGGTAGAGGATCTTAAGCTGTGTCCTTTTAAGGTTTTGGTCCGATTTGTTCGGTCTGTTGTGAAACTTAGATGGTTAAAACCTGAGCCTGGATTTTCATTCTAGTCCCAGTGGTAGGTATTCTTTAGGGGCAGCTATATGGGCCCGAGAGGGCTTTGGATAGCGTAGGGTTTACTTCCCTCCCCTTTTGGGAATAATAACCACATTTAATGAAATTTCTTGGAGTTTGTCGAAATTCGTAGAAAACTGAAAAACTGTTCAGTAAAAGCGCACTTCCGGTTTACTCCTTTTCTTGAAACTCGGAATTTTGGCCCACTATTTATTTCTAATTAATTTTGTTTGGATGGTAGAATTGTGTAATCAAATATGACAGCACTTTAAAGAAAAACATAACCCATCCTCTCCCCCAAAAGCCCCCTTAAATGATATTATCAGGAGAAATGATTTAAATAAAAGTTGTAGCTCGTTAAAGGTATCGTTCACATTCCTAGTTTAAAGAAAATCGTTGGAGCCGTTTTCGAGAAAATACCAGAAAACAAAAAAATACATTTTTTTCAAACTCGGAATTTTGACAATATATTTTAATTCTAATTAATATTGTTTAGATGATTTAGAATTGTATAGTAAACTCAAAGGAAAACCTAACCCCACCCCACCCTCAAAACTGCCTTTAAAAGAATTTTCCCGAAGAAATGTTTCAAATAAAAGTTGTAACTTTTTGTATGTGTACTTGATATAACAAGTTTCAAGAAAATCATCGGAGCCATTTTTGAGAAAATCGCAAAAAAAGAAAAAAAAAAAACTAGTAAAGTTGTACTTCCGGTTGAGAAATTTTGATAGATAACTTTACTGTCGAATCCCATGGTGATACTAAACGGAATATCAAGTTTGAACTTTCTACGATTTATCGTTTTTGAGCTATGCTCTTCAGACGCAACACACACACACATCATTTTCTAAAAACCACTTTTTTAGACTCGGGGGACCTCAAAACGGATATTTCCGGTGAAAACTCGATATCGAAAATTTGGCATGATTACAATGCTTAGTAATAATAATAATAATAATTTTTACTTTAATATTTATATTTAAATTCCTTCTGCATCAGTAAGGGCTACATTAAATTCTTCGTCTTCATATTCCTTTTCCCATATTTTCTTTCATTCTCTGACACAAACACACACACACACACACCTTTTTTTAATCACCCTTCTAAACCTTTTTTTAATGGTCATCCTTCTAGATCTTTTAAACATTGCAATTATAACGAAAAGTTTTTTTATTTTTATTTAATTCAATTGTATTAATTTGAGTAAGATAAAGTCGTGTGAATGTTTCACACCCGATTTTTGAAATTAAAATTGGGGATTACAGATTTTATTGGATTTACATCTTTAGGCCATCGATATCAGTATAATAATTATCACATTGCTTTTAATAACTATTGTAGAAAAAATAAAATGTCAGTTCGAAATTGAGAAAGAAAAAAAATTAATTTGAACATTTCACATGAGACTTTCTTTGTTAGAGTTGTCGGTTCTTTGTAAGAGTAGTTTTGACTTTATTGTGTCCGCCATACTCTGGCTGATATAAGAGGAAATTCAGACGTGTGAAAGTCAGCAAAATGTGATTCTGTAATGAATGGTATTAATGTAGAAGAGAGATATTTGTACGATTACAAAATTGATTTTAGAAGATTGTAATGAATGAATCTCATGTATTATGTTTCCATTTTATGTCTTGTTTTATTATTACTATTCAAGTAGAAGAAATAATAAATTCTTAAAAACAGTGTTTTAAACGGAGGACTAGTTTACAAAAGTGATTTCTTCGGCCTTGCTTCTAGATACAGCTAATATATTATAGACTTGTAGTTTTTATATATAAATCAGTGTTTATATTTAAGCCCTTATAACTGTAGAGTAATGTTGAACAACTTTATATATGTTGGTTGCTAAACAAAATTTGTAGCCTCTTCTAAGTAAGTAAACTATGTACATCATTTTTCATTAATAGCAAAAGTAAAGTAATAACAAAGTATATTAAAGCTTTCAGTTGAATATAAACTTAAAGAGTTAAAATGTAAATGTAAGTGTCTGTAAGTTGTAGTGCTCAAAAGTTTTTAATGTAGTCCGTTGGTTTTTGAACTCTTTCACCCCCCTTCCCCGTATATGTTGCACTTAAGATAACAACTAAAAATTCTCACCAACATATGGCACATTCTCTTTATACATAGCTTTATACATATTTCTCACTTATTATCTTTTAACTTTTTTACACAATGGTAAATTATAACATTAACTGTTAACATTTGTTTTGAACTTCTTATTTTATTGTTGAAGTGAAAGAGTTCATTTTAACTTTTTTGGTGTTAAAGGGGGTTGATTATAAATACTGCTTAGTTTAATGCTTACATTTATTCAAATTATTCGTTATTTTTTACTGAACATTAATGTACGTTATCTTTGATATCAGCATAATGGAATTAGTTGTCAGCGAATTCGCCCCACAAAACCTAGACTCAATAATTCCATTAGCAATCGTATCAAGGCGCCACAGCTGTTACTTTAAGTGCACGTTAACTACGCATTTCACTCTCTGCCACACCCATTGCATTTCATTGGCTAGTGGATTTCAACTTCAATAGCCAATCCCTCACCCAAGAAGCCCAACCATCTGAGGGGTTTAACATTTAGTCACCAGATAAACTTTAAAGAGTTAAAAGATCATTGCTACATGAACTTTGAAAGGTTCATGAAGCTAGACCACACAAGAGTTCTAAATAGTCACAATTACTCTTCAAGCGACTCACAACAGCCAACTCTACCATTCTATATTTATCACGCTATCAACAATCATCACTCGGTCACTCGGCTAGCCCACTACTATCATTATCTTCTCTCTCCTTAGTCAGTAAATCGTAAAATACATAATTGTGATTAGGGGAAGTAATCGCATGTTCACATCAATTCATCATCACCAACCACACTCAATCAATACAGCTTTACAATACTATCTCTTAAGTTATTATTATTATTATTATTATTATTACAACAAAAAGAGCTAGCGGCTGAGCCGGTGGAAGCTCTCAAGAGTATACAATATAGTACCAACCTCGGGTAGGCTATACCCCGGTACTGCAGCCAACAGAGGCTTATTGTGCCACAATATAGTAACTACAATAAGTATAGTAATTGAAATATGGTCCTTAAGATAACAATATAAACTGCACTAAATATATATAAATATGCACAATTAACACTTGAAATATATCGGCGCAAATATAATATAAACCATAGCCATTAGAAATATGAGGAAAAGAAAGGAAAAAAATAATTTTACAAGATAAACAAAGGTACTATAAAAATAATATAAATTAATAACTAAAATGGTAAACATGATGACAAAAATGTTATATGTTTTCAAAGAATGTGTCATATCTAGAGATTTGAAGGAATTTATAGAAGTTGCTTCAATGACATGTGTAGGGAGTGAGTTCCATGCTGAGATGGTCCTAACAACAAATGAATGTTTGTGAAGATCTAAGTTGAATTGAGGTAGGAATAGTTTGGATATGTGACCTCGTAGATGGGCTACTTCTGTAGGGGCAAACAAATGATCTAGACTACTCTTGTAGTGTCCATGTAGAATTTTAAAAAGCTCAACCATGTCTCCTCTTTTTCTTCGATCTTCCAGATATCTTAAAATTAAAGTATTTAGTCTGTCTGAATAAGGAAGCTCACGAAGTGATGGAGAGAGTTTGGTAAATTTGCGTTGTACATTTTCCATCTTTTTTTGAAAATTCAAGATGAGGTCTAATGTATCATATATATCAAGTCCTCAATTGTCAGGCGTGAGTTTAGGGAAAGATTTCTTTACTAAGTATAAGAGGCTGTTGCATTTTTTGCTAAGTCTTGCAACATGTTCATCCCACTTGAGCTTTTTTGTAATGGTAATTCCTAGATCTGTAACCGAATCACAACTTTTGAGGCTAATACTATCAATATTATAAATTAAGTGTGGGTTATTGGTACCTAGGTGTAAAACTGTAGATTTAGACATGTTGACTGCTGACGCCATGCTTTACTCCAGGATTCTACTGATGAAGATCATGTAGTATAACTTTCTTATTAACTATTGGATTATTAAATAATTTGCAATCATCAGCAAAGAATTGGGATTGAGAAGAGAACTTGAGGTCAGACATGTACAAGATAAACAGAAGAGGACCAATAACTGAGCCTTGTGGCACACCACTTAAAACTGGAAGAGAGTTAAGCCCCAAGTTAATCCCAAATATGCACGTCTACGACGATGTCCTTTAATTTTGGAATGATATTTGCAAGAATGATTTGGAATGATTTTGATACATTTTTCTAGAAAAATTGATTTTAGTGAGTTAGTGAGGGAATCTATGTTGATTACAAAAGTTAATTGCAAATGTTTTATGTAGTTTTGTTGTTTTATTGGCGGCCTCTTCTGAACTTCATTATAATCATTCCAACTATTATCTTCCTGGTAGATACATGTTCTTTGTCTGAACAGTAAGAGAATGTTTTTGAATGTTTCCATATCACGATTCTTTTTATCTGCCACAGTTTCCGAGATAGGCTGCTAAACATTGAGTCCTACTCTATCTATGATAAATTCTAAATCAGATAAAGATTTCCTAAAACCTTTATAAAGGCCAACACTGATCAAGAAAATCTTAACGATGAAAAAAAATCTAGTATTTTATGATACTTTAAATCATTTATAAATTTAACGTATGCATTTAAGTTTTAAACATGAAAACATTGAAAAAATTAAGAATGAAAATTAATATTAAGGAAGTAAAGTGAATAAAAAGAATCATCTGAAAATTAGTATTTGTTTTACGACCGGATATCTAAACTTACTCATCTGACAATATCATCAGTGCATATTGAGATAAATGCTCTTATCTACTACCTGTCGTATAGAGTTAGAAAAGCTCCTATTAAGGTAATATTCATTATATTATAAGTAATCGTTTAAAAGCAACTCAAAATGAAGCATTATTAGAATAAGAAAAGCATTGGTATAATTGTATTTTGCTTAGTGAACAAGTTCAATTGTCTCTTGCGCATTTTGCAAGTGAATAGAGTTGTCACAAGAACATTCCTCTCCAGATATGTACCCGATACTAGTAATAACAATCTAAATAAATATTATTTTACTTACCATCATCAGACCTTGTTATTGCAATAGATGATTATTATTACTATTACAAGGTAAAATAAACTGCGTTTTTTAGGCCAAGGTGATTTTATTTATATATATCCTTTATTGTTTTATTAATGAATAATAATATTTAGATTACAGTGCAGTTTTTGGTGGAGAAATCTGTTTATTAAAATATTGATTTCTTGTTTATATTTTTCCTTTTATTTTAAAGTTTGTGCTTTCGGCCCCCCGTAGGTTGAAATAGACATTACTTCATTTTTAACCAAAATATGTAACCTGAGATCTTCCTAACCCAGCCTCACCTGATTCATACTTAAAAAAGAGAAAATAGTTATTTATGATTTATTGGGGCAATTGAACGAGAATTGTAAAAGGACTTTAATCTCGTCTACAATATTTTTGTTCTACAACAAACTATTTAAAACAGGATGTAAGAAAAGGTAGGAAATGTCTAATTAACTTTGAAGAGAACGTTGTCCATTGAAAAGGGAAAGGGTTGCTTTCAGAAAGATTGTAGAAGATTCGATTAAAGTTAAGCAAAATTATATTATTTTTTTCTGATAATTATTTATTGTTTAATTGATTTCAAAGTGACAAAACAAATCTTAATTTAAGAATTTCTACATATTTTCATACGTATTATTGTTATATTTTAGAAATTTTATCCATACCATTAAATTTATTTAATTCAAAGGTTTTTTTCTTAATCTCTAGAGATTAAAAGTACAGCTTTCGCCACTAATGATGTCATCTCTTCCACCTATGAGCGGCAACTGTGTTGCTTGAGGCCTTTTTTCGACATAGCCCAAGCTTTTGATCGAATTTGGCCTGTTGTGGAAGCTTAAAGGCATCTTCAATTTTGTTATTATCTTATCCTTCGTTCCTATTTGACTGACAGGCTCTTTCGATTCAGCCAAGGCTTTTTGCCCTTTCCTCATTCTGCTCTATGAAAGCAGGAGTTCCGCAAGGAAGTGTTTGTCCTAACCCAATCCTTTTTTTTGGTATACAGTGCAGATATTCCCAATAATCAGAAACAAATTCATATTTCTTTACAGATCATACTGTCCGTTCATATAGATCCTATCATAGCTTCCTGAAATCTGCAAGCTTTCTTGAATGCCTTCCAATTGTGGTACAACAAATGGAGAATAAAACAATGTAGAAAAATCTCAACATGCAACCTTCACCCTCCGAGACAGGTTTCCTACCTCGTGTCACATTCACCAACAAAATTCTCGTTACAGTAAACAGCGTACAATACTTAGGACTGTTCATAGACAAAGAACTTACGTGGAATCTCCACACTGGATTTAAGAGACAAGAAGTGATCCGACGATACAAACTGTTGCAACGACTACTAGACAGCCGTTCTCAACTACCATTATATACACAGCCTAATAATTGTAATGACAAATTTAAACTTGAAATTTAGAGAAGAAATGGTAGGGAAGGCGCAATTGTCGACCTACCATTCTTTGTTTAAAGAGTTAAATATAGACTTAGGTGATGATCATTACTTGCATGACAGAAATAATCTGAAATTTATGAAAGCTATTTTCAAGTTGCGTGGCCAGTTAATTTATCTAAATTATAATGTTGCACGTAGTGAAGATCGAAGAAAATGCGCTTTGTGCAATATGAATGTGATAGAGGATATTTGCCATTATCTAGGAGTCTGCCCAGTTCTATCCGAGTTTCGAATTAGGTACCTTGGTAGGAAGAATTTAACGCGAAGGGAGGTGATTGATGCATTAAATGGTAAAAACTGGAAAAGTTTGGTTCTCTATCACCTCTCAGCTTATGAATATAGATTATACCTTGTCCAGGAGTTTAATTATTGAGCTCGGTGAATACCATATTACTGCTGTGTATTATAAAGTTATTTTTGTTCTTGTTATATAAAGGAATATAGGAAAAAATATTATTATATAAAAAAAAAAGAAGGAAAATATAGTGATAGTAATGATGTCAATACGTTTGAGTTGGTTTGTATCTAATATCATTTCTTTTGTAAGAAAGCAACTCTAGGCGACGGTATATTGATACCAGCCTAAATATGCTTTACAGGTTATTTTCATTTCTTTCTCTGTAGTTGTTTTTATGTAAATAAAGCATTCTATTCTATTCTACACAGCCTAATAAAGTCCATCTGGACATGCTGCACTGAACTGTAGAGTGTTCCAATTTCCAACATATCAAAATAATCCAATCCAAAATCCTTCGCGAAATTGTCCATACGTTTCCATTTACACCATTCATAGAGATCTAAATATACCGTCCAAGAAGTGGCCAAATCGTCCATCCGAAACTGTTTACCCACTTTAATACGTTTATCCGCCGACTGTCCACCAAAAAACATCCCTGGAAATCCACCCCGAAGGCTCAATGGTAAATGGCTTCGTGATTGGCTAAATACATTAACTAGCGCATTTCAAGGGCGTGTGTTTAATGGGTTGCTTCTCCCCTCCCTTAAACCCATGCGATTATTTTTTTTTTATATCATTTTTACAATTGACATTTTTGTACAGATGTAAAATTCAAAAAATAGAATCTTTTATTATTTGTACATTGCATGTGCAAGTGGGACAGATAGATATCTGGGGCTTAAACAAGTTAATACTTTGGAGGATGTAAAAGGAATAAAATAAAATATAATTATACGCACGAAGGCCGTAACAACATTGTGTTTCAAATCTAGTTTTTACTTGTAATTATATTTGAAGATTTTACTTTAAATTATCTCCTTTTCTAGATGTAGAAAACAATCTAAAAATCTTTCTTAGTACCGTTAACGTTAAATAATAGTTCGTTTTTTTTTTAGTGACGTTAGACTTGTTCCCTAAGTAAGTAAATAAAAAAGAACGGCCTTGTTTTAATTTTAAGGAATGTGAAATGTCACTATGGTTACTTGTATAGTTCGTTGTCCATGACTAGAAGGTAATTAGTTAGAATAGTAGTTTTGGCGTTTCCCCGAAGAAACACATTGCTATGCGGTCGATTCCTTCTCCATCATCATATACATCAGGTCACCGACCGGCCAGGGCGGCCTAGTTTTTATGCGAAATCCATTAACCTTCAAAATCACTGGAGCAGATGAGCACAGTATATACTGAAACTGAAGCTTTTGTTGTGCAACAGAGGGATCGAGTATAGTTCATTTTTTTTTTTATAATATTAAAGCTCTCCATCTCCTTCATTCCCATCTGTGTGTGAATATTCATTTATTATCTTCTTCTTTTTTTTTTCTTTCTAATTTCTATAGTTTGAGAAGATCATTAGTCTTGTTAGTATTAGTGGATACTCCCAGCTTTATGTTCATCGGCCTCCTCTCTTTTTGTAGATGGTCTTTTTCTTTTTCCACCATTCTTAAGAAAGAAATTGATAGAACTTTAACTTCTTGCTTTTACGTAGTTTCTTATTTCACAAGTGATTAATAGCTTTCTTCCGGTCAATACACATTTCCCTTCGCTAATTATAACGCTAAATTACTTTGGATGGTGAAATTATATGAAACAAAAAAAATTTAATAAATGTTGACGGGCACAGAACATAGAATTTTGAATTCCGGTTTCATTAAATGCCCTTTAAAAACCAACCTTTTTTACTTTCTCTTACTACTAGTAAGAGGAAGTATTGTAATCGTGTCAAAGTTTCGATATCGAGTTTTCATCGGAAATATCCGTTTTGAGGTCCCCTGAGACCAAAAAAGTGGATTTTAGAAAATGATCTCTCTCTCTCTCTCTTTCAGGCTTCAATTTTTTGATTGCAGTGCAGTTTACGATGGCATCTCGAAGGAACTTGATGTAAAATTATATCGCGCTATGAATGCATGCATTAGATTTATTTATGATGTTCCAATAGACCATCATATAACCCCGTTCTACAATAAATTATCCTGGCTAAAGCTATACTTCCGCAGACAATACCTCTTGTCAGTATTCACCTTTAAAGTCCTTTCTCGCAAGCAGTAACCTTCATACCTATATTCCTTATTCCATTTCAAATCGCACACCAAATCTACCAGATCCTTCCGGTGTGATATATATACATATATATACCTCCACATCGTACCTTCCTATTTCACAAATCCTATCTTGTTCAAGCAGCTTCCCTCTGGAATTCGTTTCCGGTATCTATTAAACTCTTTCAACATTCCGTTTTCTCTTACCTCCTCCCAGTACAACAGTCTTCAACATTGCAATAGAAAACAGTTATTAAATATTTTATTTTAACAAATATTTTATTCTCTTTTAATGTATAAAATCATATTTTTATTTGTTTATTTCATTATTTAAAGGTTGAATTTATTTTTTTATTTTTTAGTATTTATTTAGATAAGTCCAATTTTTTTGAGGTATTTTTTATTTATTTATTCCTTTATTTTTTTTTATATGCTAGATTGATACTTTTGCTTTATATTGTACTTTATTTATTTATATTGTATTTATTCTTAACGGAGCTACTCCCAGAATAAAAAGTTTTTCTTCTTCTTATCTCTCTCTCTCTCTCTCTCTCTCCGCTCTCTCTCTCTCTCTCTCTCCTCTCTCTCTATCTATATATATATATATATATCTTATATAATATATATATATATATATATATATGTGTGGTGTGTGTGTGTGTGTGTGTGTGTGTGTGTGAACAGCTAGCTCAAAACATAGGAAGTTCACCTGGGATCAGTATGTCGCACGTCGGAATTCCTCAACCGGAAGTACAGGCGAATGATAGTTGGTTATATTGTTAGTTGGTTTATTTGCCTTTTACGATTTTCTCAAAAATAGCTATAACGATTTTCTTTAAACTTCCTACATCAACTACACATACAATACATCAGCTGTACATACAAAGAGCTACAACTTTTATTTGAAACATTTCTCCGGAAAAATTCATTTAAGGATACTTTTGGGGGAGGGCTGGGGTTACGGCTTCTTCGAAAGACCTATTTCAGTTTATTAGACAATTCTGTTATCTAAATAATGTTAATTATAATTAAATATGTTGTTGAAATTCCAAGTTTGGAAAAATCGGATGACCGGGGAATTGCGTTTACTTTACAACTTTACTAAATGATTTTTTTTTTCACTTTTTCGCGATTTTCTCAAAAATGACTTTGACGATTTTCTTGAAACTTGTTATATCAACTATACATACAAAGATGTACAACTTATATTTAATACATTTCTCTGGGAAAATTCATTTAAGGGCACTTTTAAGGAAGGGATGGGGTTATGTTGTTCTCTAAAGTGCCCGCGTGGGGTATCTGTTGCATGCAGTTACTTGTGGAGTAGCGAACCCAGAGTAGAAAAAAGTTCTAGTTTAGATGACATTACATTAGATAAGTGTAAATTCATTTATTTCCGTTAACCAATTGTAATAATTTAAAATTCGAAAAAGGTACATTTGTTATTAAAACAAGAAATAGAAAAGTAAAATTTAATAAATTATTTGTTATATAAATCATTATTATTGCGTAACGTTAAAACAGAAAAAACCACTAGCTCACAATTGACTAAATTTTACCTAAAAACTGGCAGGGTATATTACATATGATAGATACATCACTAGTAGACAGAGTGTTGTGTTCTTATATATATGTCGTGGGACTGTGAACCATCCCCAACTGACAAGCAGTATTACATTTCCGGTATATCCCCGTCATTTCACTACTCTTCTATATCCTTCACAGGCTTGACAGCTTTTTTTCTTTCGTATTGTTTTTTTCTTAGTCTCGCCGTCGGGTTTATATCTTGCTGTGATATCTATTTCTTATTCTAATATCTATATTGTATTGACTGTTTTGATAAAGAAAACAAGACATTAATTAATCACAACTCATCATCTCAGTTTGTTAGATGGTGTTACTATCTCTTACAATCTATTAAGAGGAATTATTGAGATCGTGTCAAATTTTCCAAATTAAGTTTTCGCTGGAAATAAATGTTTTGAGGGACCCTCCAATTTTGAAGGGGTTTTGGGAGGGGGTGTCAGTTAGGTTTAAATTTATCAAAGCTGTACTAGCTCTGACAGGAGACAGCTCCATTCAGGAGTCCGTTCTGTTTTTTGTTTTTTTTAGGAAAATCGCGAAAAGCTGAAGAAATAAAATCAGAAATTTAAATTCCGTGAAGATTTTGAACGAAAAATCTTCTTCATGTCGAAGAAGCGTGATCTCAAAGAAATATCTAGTTTGATAATTTAGCTTCCCCCCCCCCCCTTTAAATATATAATTTTATTCATGTTATAGACATTAAGGAAACCTTGTACAAAAATGAACTAAAAAGTTTATATTTATTTATAATAGATTTTCATGTCGTGTAAAATGATAAAATTGGTATGTAATAAATTATGTTTGAAAAGGTATGTATGTATAATAATTTTATTTCTGATCTATTAAACAAAAATCCGGATATTAAACATTAGAAAGGAAGCTGATTGTAAAGAAATATATGACAAAAATGTGAAAAGATTGTTTTAAAAATGTGGTGGGGGTTGTTTTTTTTTTGTAAATAATATTAAAGAAGAGTACAGAGATGTGTGCTGGTTTGTGTGTGTGTGCGTGTGTGTGTGTGTGTATGTGTATTATGTGTATGTGTGGACCTTGACGGAATGGCTTCCCACTAATGACATTCCAAATTGCTCCTATCATTATCCACGCACATACTACTACTGTTTACTTGGAAATACATGTCTTCAACCATTTTTATACAACTATTTTAAATTATATGCATTATACATGTTTTATTTTTATTTTTTTTAAATACATAACTATTTATTAATAACGTAATAACGTAAAATATGCCATTTTGTCGTTAAAAGAATGTATATTTTATGAAGCAAATATTTGAAACGGGTGTGGTCAGTGTAAAACTAAAAAAAAACAAACAGAAAAACGAAAAAAAAAACACTTCTATGGCGCAACACATGAAGGGCCAAGGTTTGCCAGACGGCGATTTGAATAGGGGGCATGTGGTAAGCAGGACGCCGCAGTTCCCACACCGTTTAGTTCCGGTCTTCGCTACCTAGGGCGCTACTAACTGTAGCTTCCCACTTTTTATCACGATGCTGGGTCAACACCGACTTTGCCCTCACGGGAATCGAACCCTGAATTCTCGCATGAAAGGCGAGTGCGCTGGCCATTTAGACCAACGTGTGAGGACATATTTTTTCAAACTTATAAGTTTTACTAAATGTTGGTTTTCAATTTTTATATCAATGGTAGAATCTTGAACTTAATTAAATGGTTTTTTTTTTTCAACAAAAGTGATAGGTTTCTCTTTTTCTGTAATCATAATTATTGTCACAAATTTAATGAAATCTGTCGGTGTTTTTTATATGGTGAAAATCGCAAAAAGCTGGAAAAATTGTTCAGTTTTGGTTAACCAATTTTCTTTAAACTTGGAATTTAGCCAACATGTTTCAATGAAATTAATATTAAATAATAATAAATTTTATTTAGATGATGGAATTGTATAATAAACTAATATAGCATTTAAGCAACCGGTCGATAATCACAAAATGAAGCTCTAGACTTTATGAATTTTCCTCACTACAAAATACTTTTATATGTTTTACCCAAAATTTTACTTATTATTATTTTTTTTTTTTCAGGTATGTACAATTCTCGTAAATTGCTGCTTAATTGGTTTCCTGTTGCGTAAGTGAAATTCCCATACTTTATTATAAAATACAAAAAACTATATGTAATTTGTTGTGGTTGGTTCCGCAGTGCTGGAAAGGATCAGAGATATTTTCCGTGATAGCCTGCTTCATTTTGTAGTCATCGACAGATTTCGGGGCGATTTCCCATCATTAGAATGTTGAGTCCACATCCTGATGATGGACGAACGCCCCAAAACCGGTTGATGGCCACAACAAGAAGAAGCAGGCTATCACGGAAAATAGTTCTGATGCTCTATGTAATATCGTAAGTACTATTTCACCAAAAAGTGCAAAAAATAAGAATAGTCACAAAAAAAAAAAGCTGGGACACTTAATTTTATCATTATTAAACAAAATACAAAATTAGTGTGAATTGACTAAATTTTCTTTCATTTTGTACTAGATCCAAAGAGAGGGATCTAAAGCAGAGAGAGAGAGACACAAAAAATTGAGAGTCTCACTCGCTACTTAGGCCAGAGACTAGAGTGGGAGACTCTGTATATATTCTGAATATCGTACACAGCTGCGCTAGCCCTACAAGATAGTCTTTAGAGTGAGGGAAAAGAAGAGTAGTAGTTGGATGCTGACTCGAGATTAACTGTTCTAAAGACTGTCTTGTAGGACTAGGGCAGCTGTATTTAAACAGTCTCCCACTCTAGTCTGGCCTAAGTAGCGATTGAGACTCTCAATTTTGTATGTCTCTCTCACTCTCTCTCTTTAATGTTTCCAAAACCAAAGCCATGATTATTGGAAGTGCCAGATATGTCAACAATATTGATATGAATTCTATTTCAAAAATTACAATAGATCAGGCTTCTATTCCTTATGTAGATTCTGCTAAATGTTTGGGTGTCACCATTACTAGTACTCTTCATGGAATAATAATGTTGGTGACATATCTAACAAAATTTCTAAAACTTTGTGGCAGCTTAAATACAATAAGAATATTCTGCCTATTTCGCTAAGAGAACAGTTGATTACTACACTTATATTTCCGCATATAGATTACTGTTCGCTACTGTACAATGATTTAACAGCTGAATTGAACATAAAATTACAAAGGTCAATAAATTCCTGTGTTCGTTTTATTTTAAATATAAGAAGAGACGAGCATATTACTCCTCATTTTATTTTTCTTAATTGGTTGAATGTCAAGTATAGAAGGAACTACTTATTGGGAAAGTTTCTGTTTATGCTTCTAAAAAATCAACGTCCCGAATATTTATTTAATCTGTTTATTAGGAAGGCCCAATTAGATTTAAAAAATACTAGAACTGTTAATTCTAAATTTTTATATTTCTCCATATCGAACAGTTACCTATAAAAATTCATTTCTTGTGCAATCTTCTCTTTTCTGGAATTCTTTAAGTACAATAGCTTCATTTAAAAATACATTGTATGATTTCTTAATGCGGGTCCTTCATAGAAGACGCTTCTCATTAGAGAATTTATTATTTATTTTTATTTCTATTAATTAATTGTATTTCAATGTAGTTTTGTTCTATTAATTTTACTTTTATATTGCTTTTACTTATAAAGAACTTATTGTAATTAATTTTGTAATTTAAATTTTGTTTGTTGTCCTTAAGGGATATTGTCACAGGACAAAATATAAGTTTCTTTCTTCTTTCTTTCTTTGCTTTAGATCCCTCTCTTCGGGCCCTATTACTATTTTTACTTTCTCTTATTTACTAGATTTAGTTGCTTTAATATGAATAATGTAGTGTGATAGGGGTACAGATTTATTAGTTATATTGTGTATGTTTTTTAATAATCAAAAGTGTGGGAGAAAAAAAAATATCAATAGTCATATTTCCGGTTGACGGATTTTGATTGAAACCATATTGCCGGAAGTAGCTGAACGGAATCAAGCCCTTGGAGCTTCCTGCGATTTTTTTTTTTATTTTTTAGATTAGCTGAAAATAATGTTTTCGTTCTCAGTGGAACTCAAAACATGTGTATTTCCGGTGGACATTGAATTTCAAAAATTTGACACGATCACACAATCTTACCAACAATAAGAGAAAGTAAGGAAAAGGTAATAATATCTTCTTCCTTTGCAAGTTCTCCGCACATTCTGTAGCTATTATTAAATGTTAATTTTCATTGAATTCCGTGAGGCCGCTTTCATTTCAAAACGCAATAAATGAACATCACCGTCTGGCAGACAGACAGACAACTTTGTCATATTTTAAGCAAGCCTAAATGAATGAACAAAAGCGAACAAATGGCAATTCTAGACGATATTCGGAAATAAAAACTTAATATAGTTTAAATAGATATATTTTCAGATTATTTTTTTTGTAAGTACATCTTACAAGAGAAATATAATTAGGTAGAATAAAATGTTCTCTTTTTATTTATTTAGTTAGACTTTTTTAGGATTTTTATGTAATATTAAAAGCAAATTAATTCACAGGTAAATTCAGTTGCTAATTGGTCGAAGTGACGTAGACGTTGAACTTAGCAATGAAGAGATTAGCCTAAGTGCTTTTAGATTTAGCTTTACAGAAGCCATCTTCTGTTTTTATAGATAAGCCGCTTTTATAGTTTTCAGTAATTTCACTGATGTAGCTTTTACTTTTTCATTCGCACGTTTTTAAATTGTGTAGACTTAAATGACAAATTTACTTAAAATTTGGAAAATTGTTATTCAATAATTAATTGTCTTCAGTATCATACAGTTGGGGGTAACTTATAGTATAATGAAAAGTACTTTAGAGATATCTCTGAGATCTCTCTCTATGTCAAAAATACTCGTATTTTCTTCGGAATAAAGAAAAGTTTCAAACTAAGTGATGGCAGTTATATATTTTTTTTTAGGAATAGTTAGTGTACAATATTTTAAGAAAACCGCTAGTTTTATTGTCGAAAAATCTGGAAACTAAAAAAAAAAAAAGTTCAGGAATTTACTTTTCCGGTTAAAGATTTTCTTT
>JAAEAF010004158.1:0-74509 GCA_011037195.1 Triatoma infestans
GTCCATCTTCACGGTAACAGTCCATCTTCACGGTAACAGTCCATCTTCACGGTAACTGTCCATCTTCACGGTAACAGTCCATCTTCACGGTAACAGTCCATCTTCACGGTAACAGTCCATCTTCACGGTAACAGTCCATCTTCACGGTAACAGTCCATCTTCACGGTAATTGTCCATCTTTGTTAACAAAATAATTTGCAAAACACGTGCGTACACCATGTCCTGTCTTATTAGTTGACACTGTTTTCCTAGGAGATAATTTTATAATTTAGAACCAGAAGAAAGAATCAAATCTTCTGTATGAAATCCATCTTTTTTGCGTATCATGTTGTGTAATATACAGCAAGCTTTTACAATATTTTTCGCAAAAGGTTTGGAAACATTAATTGCTCTGTGAAATATCCTCCATTTGTTGCTTAAAATGCCGAATGCGCATTCCACATATCTACAAGCTCTGTGCAGTCTATAGTTAGAAACATGTAGTTTGATACTCAAATTATGATTGAAGAATTCTCAATTATGATTGAAGCGCATTATCGGCAACAAAAACATAAGGAACTTTCAAGTCAGTTTCTGGTGCTAAAGATCTTGCTTCTGGAATTTCTAATTCATCGTTAATTAGTCTTCTCCAAAACTCCGTAATTTGAAGAATGGAGGAACCACAATCCTTCCCATATGCTCCAATATCCACGAATAAAAATTTGTAATCTGTATCTGCAATTGCAAAAGGACTATAGAGTAATATTATTAATAGCTTCAGATTTCGTTTGAGAAGTCCAATGTGATGCTGATGAAAGGCAAGCTTCTCCCGGTCGTCCTCCCTGGATCAGGGTGGACGAGCACAGAATAGTCCACGTAACCCAGTCAGAGTACCTGGGCGTGCTATTGGATTGGAAGCCCCATATTCAGCGGGTTGCCTCCAGATGTCTCAACTTGTACCACGGAATGGTTAAGAGCGATCCAGTCAGACGCCTCCTGCCCTTGCAAAGAGAAAGATCTGAGAGTACGAGATTGGGAAGTGGCAAAGACGCTGGGATGAAGCAGAGAAAGGGAGAATCGCATATGAGTTCTTCCCGATTTTGCATCACAGACTGTCGATTCTATGGCTGGAGCTGTCTCAAACGCAATATTTCACGAGCCATGGGGAGTTCAATTCTAAGTTCTATGAGCTGGGATTGAAAGATTCCCCGAATCGCGAATGTGGTGAACGGGACACAGTGCATAACATTCTCATCCGATGTCCTCTCCTCGACGAGGCAAGAATCCATATGGAATTCCAGCTGAAAAGGAGGAGAGAGACCTGGCCGGGAGATTGCAAGGAGTTGATGAAAAGTGCTATAAATTTTAAAGACTTTGTTGAGTTTGCTCGCGAAGTAGCGGTACTGCGAAGGACTAGACGGATATGTAGAGGTCCGCCTCTCCGTGGCAGGGACGGAAACTTGCCTACTGTGTAGGCAAGGCTAAGTGACCGCGAGTTTTGGCACTATGCGCTAGGTACGGTGGCCTGGAGTGTGCTCAATAATAATAATATAGCTCACATTAATTTTATAAAGCAGTAAATAATATTGGATATGTTGTTGGGGCCGCAATGCTGAATGACATCTATGATTTTATCCGTCCTAGCATGCAGGCCGGTTTCGGATTTTCATTGATCGTCAGAGCAAGGTTTACAACAATATGCATGCCAAGACGGATAAAATCATAGTAAATAATATGTCAGAAATAACTTGATTTTTTGCACTGTTTTTATAAAAAAAATTTATTGCACAATTTGGCAATTTATAAAATATCTGCGAAGGGAAAATTAGTAAAAAAATTCTAAACTAGATTTTTCATAGGAATAATTAGCCAATCACAGTGTAGAAGTAAAGGTGTCAAATGTGGGTGTGGTCAGCATGGTAATTTTAAATTTCTGACTGATCTAACATACACTCACATTTCACCCTTACTCTTCTACACCGTGATTAGTTAATTATGTATAGCTAATATTTCTTTGAAAAAAAACGAGAATTTGTTTACTAATTTTCCCTTCGTAGATATTTTATAAATTATCAACATGTGCAATAAAGTTAAAAAAAAATGCAACAAATCAAATTATTAATACATAGCATTTAATGTTTTATATAATTAATGTAAGGTATATAGAAAAAATTCAGAACTTTTATTCCATTATTAAAAACGAAAGCAAAAGAGAATTAGGTAGGAAAGCAAGATCCAATGTAAGTCCGCCATTTAGTATTTGGCCGTTTATACTAATGGAACAAAATAAAATTGATTCACTCTAAGAAATTCACAATTTTCGGTTACAAAACTTTTCTTTGACCTGGAGTTTTTTATTAGCTATTCATTGTATTGTTCTTAATTTTATGTACGTGGCGCAGTCCACAAATTATTGAAAGAGTATTTTAAAGATGGAAATCTGCGCAAGAGCTAATTTAATCAAAATCGAGTTTCTCGCAACAACATAAAAAAAGGAATCGATGTAATTATTAGTGCATTAAACAAATAAACTATAGAAAGTAGAAGCGTTACATATTAGAGTTCGATGGACTATGTAAATTGGAGTAAGAGAATGACTTGAGTGTTTCACATTGTTTTAAATTAAGACACGTCAGAATATCTGTGATCAATGGCGTCCAGAATCTTTCCTGTGTACTGCTGGCCTCCGGACATGTTCTTTCTGTCAGAAAACACTGCTCATCGGAAAGTGAACTGGAGAAGCTCCTAGGAAGAGAAAATCTAAGGGCAGCACTGCTTAGACTCGAATCTGGGGCTTCCACGAGCAGCGCCCGCTCTAGCGGTTACGTAGCCCCGGACAAAAAGACAAATTGCCGCCCGGTCTTATATATATATATATATATATATAGATAGAGAATATAGAAGACTTAGATGTATATATATTTTTTTTTAAGCAAGTGTATGCATGTTCAAACACAAGCTGAAGCGGCGCTCTGCACTCGTGCTAATGCTATTTTGTTCAGAGAAGTATATGCATGTTCAAACAGTTCAAGTATCGTCCTTTACAAGTTTTGCGCTAATTTTTCAATAATAGTGTAAATATTTTTAGTTTTTAGACATAAACAATATAAATACGCTACGCACTGTAAATTTTTAGCGTTCGAAGAAATTGTTACGTGAAACTTGAGTATTCAACATATCACTATTTTCTCACACTCACAGCCATATTTTGGCGTTCTGGACAAATGTCCGGGTTGCCCGTCCCTAGAGCGGGCCCTGCCAAGAGCCAACAACTAAGATAATTCCGTCCCTTACCTGCTACCTGTTTCAGAATTTGATAACAGTTCTTCAATTGGTCAATTGTCCCTATAAAGTGAGTTTGTTTCTTCCGCTTTAAATCATGTTTATGCCACAACAAAAAAAAAAAAATATTATTCATTCTTCTGCTGGCATTGGAAAAGAACTTAAGCTACTGGCGGCCGCCCCTAAAAAATACCCTAAATAGCACCGGCATTTTCCGCTCCCTATTGGTGCTTTACTATTCCTAACCAGAACCAGCTACACATATTTTCCCCCTTGCTGTGAAAGCTCCACATTACTTTTCCTTTCCTGCATCTTGTTGTTTAATTAAACTGCGTAATTAATTTTGTTGGAGCTACTCTTCCACACAAAAACCCCGGCTGATGATACAGGAATGAGAAAAGAGAGTTGTCTTCTCACAGAATCTTTACTATTCCTAACCAGAACTGAAAGAGAGACCAAAACACTAGATACTACCACCACGTTAAAGTTAACTACACGTTAAAGATCTTTAGCAACTTTCAGATCTGAATCCTTGACAATAAGTTTTCGCCCTCTAATCATTGTACCCTTTCTTCTAGAACTTCTCCATCTCTTTATACGTACTTTTCCCTCTTACTAACCCTTGCGTACAATGCAAATTAACCTTTCTATCATCAAAAAACCATCCCTTTATTACTTTCTCTTACTCCTAGTTAAGAGGAAGTATTGTAATCGTGTCAAATTTTCGATATCAAGTTTTTACCGGAAATATCAGTTTTGTGGTACCCTGAGTCCAAAAAAGTGGTATTTAGCAAAAGGTGTATGTGTGTGTGTGTGTGTGTGTGTGTGTGTGTGTGTATGTGTGTATGTATGTAACAGCAATAGCTCAAAAACGAAAAACCGTAGAAAGTTGAAACTTGATATTACGTTTAGGTATCACCACGGGATCTACGGTGCTTATCTGTCAAAATTCCTAACCGGAAGTACCACTTCACTAGTTGGTTTTTTTACTTTTTGCGATTTTCTCAAAAATGGCTCCGATGATTTTCTTTAAACTTGGTACATCAACTATACATATAAAGAGCTACAACTTTTATTTGAAACATTTCTCCGGGAAAATTCATTTAAGGACAGTTATGGGCGAGGAGTGGGGATAGGTTTTCAGCTAAAGCGCTATTTCAGTTTATTAGATAATTCTATCATCTAAATAATGTTAATTAGAATTAAATATGTTGTTGAAATTCCGAGTTTGAAAAAATCGGAAGGGCGTTTGTTTTAACATTTTAGTAAATGATTTTTTCACTTTTTCGCGATTTTCTCAAAAATGGCTCCGACAATTTTCTTGAAAATTCGTATATAAACTAAACATGCAAAGATTTACATCTTTTATTTAAAACATTTCTCTGGGAAAATTCATTTAAGGGCACTTTTAGGGGAAGGGTGGGGTACAGCTTCTTCTAAAGTGGTATCAAGTCTATGGTTGATGTACCAAGTATAGTTGATCATACAATTCTATCATTAAAACAAAATTAATTAGAAATAAATAGATGGCCAAAATTCCAAGTTTTAAGAAAATTAGTAAGCCGTTTTTATTGACCTGCTTTTTTAGTTTTCGACGAATTTCGTTATATTTGGTGCACAAACTATAATTTGGTGTCTTATAATTTTGAGAACAGGAGTAAGAGAAAGTTGTGTGAGTGTTTCACACTAGATTTTTTTCTCTAACCTTACTCATCCACTCTTTTCTATTTATTAACTATGTGACCGTTCCATATACTTTTATAAATAAAACCTTTCTTCCTTTATGTAATTGACTTCTCTTGTAATTGTTCATTATAAATCCATCTACTTTCACTCACGGAATTAACTCGCCTTATTTTCCGGAGTTTTAATAGAGACATAGGATAAAATCAATATATAACTATATTCAAGGATGTATAGAATGTAATATTTTCATTAAGTGACAACAAATTTTATTTTAACAGGATGTTATATTTTGCTGAAAAGGGAGTTGGAAAAAGGATAGCGCTACTGGGAAAAATTTGTTGCATATGTACTAAGACTGATGTTCTAACCTGATCATGGTATTTTTTTTTGTAGTTTTTTAGTATTATTTTTTTTCATTAGTATTTTTTTAAGTTTGTGGTACTGGAAATACTTTTTATGGTATCAGAGACATTTTCCGTCATCAGAGACACCGTCTAAAAACGTATCCTGAAGATGGGCGAACGCCCGAAACCGGTCGATGACCACAAAATGAAGCAGGCTACCACGGAAAATGTCTCTGATGCTTCCAGCTCTGCGGAACCAACCACCACAACAACTTTTTATGGTATTTATTGGGAAAAAAACGAAGAAACGGTGATTTCTGAAAAGGATTATTTTTCTATTTTCCAGAAATTATTCTGCTGGATATATGGAACAGAGCACTCTATTTGGACCAGGTAAAATTATTGGAAAAAGTTATATTTTTAGTTATAGAGTTTTGTTATATATTGTATGCATGCAGAAGTGCGCCCATTTTAAGTTGCTCGTGCTGTTATGGAAATACAAGAGGGTCTATATAACACGCCCTAAAATATTTCTAAAACGCTCAAAAACCTAATAATTTTATAAATTTTGGCGATATGCGCGTGTTGTCACTGTTTGGTAGTTACAGATTGTGTATGGTAGAGAGCAGAGTTGAGCCAGCATGTAGGTTAATGGAAGGTTACAGTACCAGTTAATAAGTGTTAGAAATGTGTCAATAAAGTATTTGATTAATTAAAAAGAACTTTTAATTACTTATAATCCAGCCCTAAACATGGCGCAGTTGCAGTCACGTTCATAGTTATGACAGTTTCTTGTTGTGGAACAGAAAAAATAATTAAGCCAGGAAATATGGAGTTTAATAAACCTGATTGTTTAGAGTTAACAGGTAATGTAGCAGATAATTTTAAACGATTTAAAAACGAAATTGATATTTACTTTGTGGCTACAGAGACAATGAAAAAACCCAAAAATGTGAAGTGGCTAGGTTAAAAAACTTGATGGGGAAAGAGGCGTTGCGCCTTTACAATGGACATTACTGAGTTAACAGAAACTAAAGAGACGGTTGAGTCTGTATTGGATGTACTAGAAAATTATTGTACCCCAAAGAAAAGTAGTACAATGGAAATTTTCAAGTTTTTTAGTAGAAAACAACGTTCGGAGGAGCCATTTGAAAAGTTTTATGCGGATCTGAGACATTTAGTGAAACCATGTGATTTTGATGAACAAGAAGAAAAATTATTAAAAGCTCAGATCGTGTTAGGCATCAGGTCGAAAAAAGTTCAAGAGATACTCTTGAGAGATGATAAATCGTTAGAAAAAGTTATCAGTTACTGTCAAAGTGTGGAGCTAGCTGATAAAAATGCTAAATTAATCGAGCGAGAGGCTGGGTTGGAAGAGGAAATAAATGCTGTAGATAGGTCAAACGCAAACAGGAGAACTAACTCCGGTCCACAGGAATTTGTTAATCGCAATGTAGGTACAAAATGTTATAAATGTGGTACCGCTCATGCGGGTCGATCGTGTCCGGCCCTGGGTAAGGTATGTTACCATTGTAATAAGCCAAATCATTTCGCATCAAAGTGTAAAGCAAAATCAATTAATATAAGAAATAATACGCCAAGTAATAATTATAATAATTTTAACAGACCAAATGTTTCAGAAACAAAACAAGTTCCTGAATTGCAACAAAACCCTGATGAAGATGATATCCTAGTATCTAGTATTAGCGCTGAATTTTGTCAATCAAGTCAGGTAAATGGATGTAAAGCAGAATGGTATATTAATGTTACAATTGCAAGTCATGAGATTAGAATGAAAGTTGATACTGGAGCTGAGATTAATACATTACCCTTGGAGATAGTCAACAAGTTAAACTTAACAGATTGTATTAAAAAGGTAAATATGAAGATTATATCCTATGGTGGATTTGAAATAATTCCTAATGGCAAAATACAGGCAGAATGCATGAAAAATGGTATTAAAACCATCACCGATTTTATTGTGGTTGACAATATTAAATGCGTCCCTATTCTGGGCTTAGACACATTGAAACGTCTTCACATTGTTAATCAAGTTGATTCTCTAGAAAATATTAATAAAAATGAGTTTTGTTCCAATTACAAGGATTTATTTGTGGGTTTAGGTTGCTTTCCTGAGGAGTGTAAAATAGAATTGAAGGATGGTTATGTTAGCAAAATTAATTTAGCTCGCAGAGTACCCCTTAAGGTATCAGATAAATTAAAGCAAACTTTAGACGACTTAATAAGTAGAAAGGTTATTGTCCGAGTTGAGGAACCCTCTGAATGGGGGCACAACTTGGTAATTGTTCAAAAGCCGGACTCCTCTCTACGATTGTGTTTGGATCCATCTGAACTTAACAAATGGGTAATTAGAGAGCCTCATCAAAAACCCACCTTAGAGGAAATAACACCAAAACTTGCAGGCAAAAGATTTTTCACTGTGCTAGATCTAAAGGAGGGGTTTTGGCAAGTGAAATTGGATAAAGACTCCAGCAAAATCTGCACCTTCAGTTCTCCTTTTGGTAACTACAGATTTTTAAGACTACCATTCGGACTGTCTACGGCTCCTGAAGTATTTTTAAGATTTAATAATAAGTACTTTGGTGACATTAAGAGGCTCATAATATATTTTGATGATTTGCTAATTGCGGCATCAACAAAAAATGAGCATGATGAAATTTTAAGGGAAGTAATGAATAGAGCAAAGAAGTATAATATTAAATTCAATTCAAATAAGTTACAATATTGCCAAAATGAAATTCGTTTTATTGGATTCAGATTTAATAGAGAAGGTATGTTTCCAGATGAGACTAAGGTGGAGAAAATTAATGAATTGAAGGAACCGCGAAATAAAAAAGAACTACAAAGTATATTGGGAGTTATTAATTATCTAAGAAATTTTATTCCAAACATGGCCGAGCTAATAACTCCTATGAGGCAATTATTAAAGAAAGACTTTGTATTCCAGTGGACTGAGGAGCACCAGCGAGCCCTGACAAATTTGAAAAAGCTAATCTCTGATGCCACCATATTGACGAGTTTTGACCCCAAAAAGAGCACTGAAATTCAATGTGATGCATCTAGTACTGCCCTCGGATGTTGTTTGATGCAAGAGGGTAGACCAGTGCATTTTAGTTCTCGCTGTCTAACTGAGGCTGAGTCTAATTATGCCCAGATAGAAAAAGAATTTCTAGCGATTTGTTTCGCCTGCTCCAAGTATCATAATTACATCTTTGGACTTAAAAATATTTTGGTAACAACAGATCACAAGCCACTGCTGGCCATAGTTAAAAAAGATTTAGCGAAAATTGCCAACAACAAACAAACGGATGAAGTTAAAAATTCTGCCGTATAGCCTACAATTGTATTACAAGCCTGGCAAATACTTGTATATAGCCGACCTCCTGTCCCGAAACTTTATAAAAAGGTCAAATAGCGCTGATCCCGACATGGAAGATGTTGTGCATAGTCTAACTACTGAAATAACTTTTACTGATGGCAAGTTAATTAAGTACAAAGAAGAAACCAAGAATGACCCAAATTTAGGTAAAATAGTAAATTTTTTTAAAATGGGCTGGCCTCAGAACCACTCATCTTTGGATAATGAAGTATCTCATTTGTTTAAATTACGAGATAGCATAACGTTGGAAAACGACCTATTATACTATGACGATAAATTAATCGTGCCCAAATCACTGAGGTGTTTTACAGTTGACTGTTTTACAGTTGATTCATGAAACTAACTTGGGTAAAAAGATGTGCATTGCTAAAGCAAAAAAATTCTTTTACTGGCCAGGTATGAATGCCAACATTGATAACTTGGTGTCGGCATGTGAGGTGTGCAATAAATTTACTAGAAGCAACATAAAAAGTAATCTTCTCAGTCATGACATTCCTGACTGCTCTTTTATAAAGGTTGGGGTTGACATAGCAACCTTTAAAGGAAAAAATTATTTGATAATCACAGATTATTTTTCAAGGTGGCTTGAAATCTTGAAGATTAATTCGAAACCATCGAGTGAAATAATCAACAAGTTGAAGGATGTGTTTGGTCGTTTTGGGATTCCTCAAACCATGGTATCTGACAAAGTACCATTCGGATCGGCCGAGTTTAAACAGTTCTCCCTTCAATGGGGCTTTGAAATTGTTCACTCCAGTCCATATTACCCACGATCAAATGGTTTAGCAGAAAAGTACGTCGGCATTGCCAAGAACATGCTCAACAAAATAGAAGAATCGGGCGGAGATTTAAACTTATATTTGTTGAATTACAGGAATGCGCCGGTAGCCGGCCTTGACGTCACACCAGCTCAACTTTTACAGTCACGAATTTTGAAGTCCAAATTGCCGAAAAAGCAAACCATGTTGCAGTCAGCGGTTGTAGATAAGTCCTGCCACAGCCAAATGCTACAACACCAACTGGTTCAACAAAAGTACTATAACAGGAATGCAACTTCAAAGGAAGAAGTATATAGGAATGCAGATAAAGTTTGGGTGCAGGATCGGTTATCTAAGGTGTGGCACAAGGGAACCATTGTGAGAAAGACAGAATGGCCCCGATCATACATTGTCAACATCAATGGCACCTGTTATAGAAGAAATTGCATCTCGCTGCGAAGAAGAATCGAAGATAAGTGAAGTGTATTAAGCGTCTCATAAGTTTTAATTTTTTTTTATCCAAAAAATTTTGTTATGTAAAGTTAATTTAAAAAAAAAAAAAAAATGAAGGGGATGATGTTTGGTAGTTACAGATTGTGTATGGTAGAGAGCAGAGTTGAGCCAGCATGTAGGTTAATGGAAGGTTACAGTACCAGTTAATAAGTGTTAGAAATGTGTCAATAAAGTATTTGATTAATTAAAAAGAACTTTTAATTACTTATAATCCAGCCCTAAACAGTCACAAATAAAGATGATCGACAAGTTCCTATGACCAACAACCTCCCATCTCTAAGTATAGCTCGGCAACTTAGTTGTGGAACCTGTGAGCGGAGTTAAATCACTAGACATCAATGGGCGGAGTCCATAAACAGCCGTTTAGGTGTCTCATCTAAGTTGCCGAGCTCTATGAGTTACCCCCTTACATCGAAAATTAATCGAATCATAACGAGATGGCCAGAGTAGTTTTTTTTAAAGAAAAAAGATTTTGTATTGCTCTACGTTTCAGGAACCATTGGTGCCCTTCTACAGGAGCTTTTTAAGGTAGGAGAGGAGTGCATACTTGAGAACGTTCCGATACACTCCTCTCCTACCCCAAGAAGGGCACCACCAAAGGTAGCCAAAACGTAGTGCACTAAATAATTTTTTTAGTCGATCGATATAAACGTCTCGTTATAATTTTAAGGCCTGACGATTTGAAAACCATTTTTTAATCGAATTACATTTTGCTCGTCTCAGTCATCCTAATAACATTATTTTACAAATTTTTGCCTTGCTTCGCTTTTTTCTTCTAAATTTACAATTCTTGTTACATTTATGGAATTTTAGTTACAATTATAGTCTCTCCTAAATCGAGACCTAAGCTCCGAGAAATATTTGCATAAATGATTAGAAGACACCTTTCTTCGGTCAATAAGAAACCATGTATTAAGAATGGCCATGCGATTAAAAGTGATTCTTCTGTCAGAAAGCGAATATTTTCTTTAAAAGATCAAATAGTTGCAAAACAAGAAAATATTTGTAGATAGGCAAGGTGGAAAGTTCTCGGCCTAGTAGGAAAATGAGTTTTTATTATTTTAAAAATATATTTATTTCTCAATGTAGTCTCCCTTTAGTTCAATACACTTTGTCCAACGTTTCTCCAATAACTGGATGAAGTGCGATTCTGGAAGGTCTTCAAAATATCCATTTACCGCTGCTATCGCTTCTTCATTTGACCCAAAACGTTTAGCAGCCACAAATTTCTTGAGGAATGGGAATAGACAGAGGCAGCCAAATCTGGCGAATAGGGAGGATGTTCCAACGATTCATATTCAAATTTCAATTTTCCCATTGCCTAAGCGCCTTTACGGGCGCATTGTCCTGGTGAAAGAGGGTTGTTTTCTATTGCAAACCAGGCCTTTTATCTCTAATTTTTTTCATCTAGCTGGTCAAGAAGATGATTGCTTAGACTGTTTTTTTGACTCAGATACAAAGTGGCCAAATATAACGAAATTCGTCGAAGACTGAAAAAGCAGGTCAATAAAAACGCAACTCCGGCTTACTAATTTTCTTAAAACTTGGAATTTTGGCCATCTATTTATTTCTAATTAATTTTGTTTGAATGATAGAATTGTATGATCAACTATACTTGGTACATCAACTATAGACTTGATACAATGTAGCGTGTCGAGTCATCTTCCATCATTACATCTTATAATATGCCCAGCCCATTTCCATTTGAGTGTCTTCGCAAACTCCTCTATGTCTGTTACTTCCGTTTCTCGTCTAATTACTAAGTTTCTGATTTTATTGCTTCTTCTCACACCTTTCATGCTTCTTTCCATGGCCCTTTGCGTTACTTTCAAATTATTTATTATTTTTTTGTCAAAGTCCATGTTTGACATCCATATGTTAGGCATGGCAATACACAGCAATCAAATACCTTTCCTTTCTTCTTTATGGGCACATTGCAGTTCTTCATTATATGTTTAAGTGACCAATACTTTTTCCATGATATCGCTATTCTTCTCTCTATTTCTTTTTCAATCCTATTCTCGAATCCTATCATCTGTCCCAAATATATAGTGCTGTCTACATAATTTAGTGTTTTTCCCGACAACTTTATGTCTTCTTTTAGCCCGTTTGTTGAGATTACTGTCTTTTTTCATTGATTTTTAGTCCTGCTAAATTGACCTTCTCTATTCAATTCATTTAAAATTTTTTCCATAATTTTAACATTTTGGGCGAACACCACCAAATCATCGGCAAATCTTAGATGCGTCAATTTTTTCATATTAACATTAATTCCATTTTTGTTGGTATCATTCCATTTAATCTTCCTGAACACCTCTTCTAGCACACAATTGAAAAGTAAAGGTGACAGCGGATCTCCTTGTTCACTCCTCAACAATTGTTAAAATATACTTTGGATTTACTATTTGAATATATGTGCCGTATAAGGCTGATATATTTTTTGTGGATATTTTGGTCCTTCAAAGCTTTATATAAAAACTGGTGTGATATAGAGTCGAACGCCTTCTCATAATCGATGAATGCTATATAGATGATTTGTCGGCATTCAATTGACTTTTCAATAATCTGGTTGAGTACTTGAATATGGTCAATCGTAGAAAATCCGGAGCGGAATCCCGCTTGTTCAACTGGCTGATGATTTTCGAGAACATTCTTTAGTCTTTCTGATATCACTTTTATAAACAATCTGCTGACAGTAGAAGTAATACTCAAAGGTCTGTAATTAGAAATATCATGTATATCTCCTTTTTTATGCAACAGTATTATATCTGAGACTGTCCAAGATGATGGTATGATGATGGTTTTTCTTTCAAAGGGTTCTTTGCAATAGTCAACATGATCTGATTCGGAATGTAACTGTTTAAAATAGTGCGTTGCTATATTTACCAAGTTGTTTCTTTTTGTAGTCTTTTTTTTTGTCTATAAGACCGGTTATCCAAGATGTTCCGCTTGTCAAATGTTTTCTAAGTTTTTTAGTACAGTTAGAGTTTTCTATTGTCATTTTACTAATTTGTTAAGTTTTTCATTTAGATCTTTTCTTCTACTATATCTGACAGCTTTACAAATAATGTTAAATTCTATCTTGTCTTCTTTTGCTTTATTTTAGGTTTTCTTTTTCTCTTCTTTTTGACGAATCAATTCCTTAGTTTAAGTTGATAGGTAGTTCGTTTTAGTCGTTGTAGACGGAAGACTCGAAAAAGCATTATAAATAATATTCCTCAATGTGTTGTAATATTCCTCTATTGTATTGTTATTAAGTTCTTCTCTATTTTTTCTTCTTTCAGTTTTTGTAGTAAATTATTGTCTGGCTCTTCTAAATTTATCATTGGCTTTATATTCCATTTAGGTTTAGGTCTTGTTTCAATAGCAACGCTATTTATTTCTATTTTTATTAATTTGTGATCGGTTTGATACTTGAATTTATTAATGATATCTAAATTTTCAACTAGCGTTTTATCTCCCGTCAGCACATAGTCTATCTCTGTTTTATCTCGGTCATTAGGTGCTAGCCAGGTCAATTTTTTCCAGCTCGTTATTTAAAGAATGTATTAATTACATAAAGTTGATTTTCCTGGCAAAAATGTATGAGTTTTGTTCCTCTTTCATTTCGTATCTTATACCCATATGGGCCTGTAACTACTTCTTCTTCTGATTCCTTTTGCCCGACTTGGCTATTAAAATCGCCCATTATTAATACTTTATTTCTAAAATCACTTTTTTGATTATCTATAACCTGGATTAGTTCCAAATAGAATTCATCACTTTCTTCTTCACATGAATTTACTGTAGGTGCGTATACTTGTTCCAAAGTCAACATTCTATTTTCTTTCATTAGAATTTAAAGTAGCCCTATTCTATCTGATATCCCTGCAAATTTCACCATGTTTTTACTGAATTTAGATTTAATAAGAAATCCAATGCCTCTTTGACCATATGTTTTTCCGTAATATGCATATATAAATTCTTTTTCGATTTACTATCTTTTCTGATGCTAATCTAACTTCTGAAATTCCTAAAATATCTACGTCAGTTTCCAATAAAGCATTCTCTAATTCAATTAATGTTCACGCTGATCGCAGGCTCCTAACGTTAAGAGTTCCAATTTTTAGCAATATTTTGTTATTTTTTCTTCTTGTTTTAGATGGGAGGTTTTTGTCTAATATGTCCTTGGTGACAAACCGTTCTGGACAATGTGAGTTCATATCCGAGTCCTCGCTTTGGTCAGAAATCCTTGCCTGGTCTCTTGTATTTGCTATTTTGTCTAATCACAAGAATTAGAACGAAGTCGATTTTGTTCCACTATTACGTTGGTTTTTACTTCTTTTGTGTCTTGAGGTTTATTTCGTTTTGCACTATTCAGTATTCCTATAACATTTGATGGTATATTACTTGGGGGTGAAATACTTAAATTACGTTTCTGTCTGTCTATTTGACCCGAATTTCCTTTGTTAAATTCTTTTATAGTTAGTTTATCATATCTTGTAATTGCGTATTTCCCATTTTTCCTGGCTTCAATCAATTTAGATTGAATTTGTTTACGCTTTGCTATTACTTCAGGTGGGAAATCTTCTGTCACATAAATATTAGAATCTTTCAGTTTAGGTTTATTCTTTATTATTTGATTTTTCTTTTGTAGAGTTGTCAGCCCAACTAAAATTGGTCTTGTCTTATTCTCATTTCTCTGACCGACCCTTCTAACAAAATCAATTTCACTGTATTAATTTCAATCTGCATTCTCTTATAGATTTCTGAAATAACGCATTCTTCCAAACTACTGCCACTATTCTCATTAATACCGTATATTAAAATATTTCTCTTTCTGACTTCCCGTTCAAGAAAAACAATTTTTATTTGCTGTACTTCTATTTTTCCATTTAATTCATTTATCATATCTTTAATATTTTTTGTTGTTTATTTAGTATGATCATTTATAACTCTCCTTAATTTCATTTTTAAATTTAGAACCCATCAGTCTGTTACCGATCATGGGGAAACTGTTAGAAAAATTATTGCTAAAACGCATGTGTCCTATTCTTGAAACTGCAAATGTCATCCCCTCTCATCAGTTTGGATTTCGTCAACAAAACAGTACCATATACCAATGCCATAGAGTAGTGGACGCCATTTCTTCTTCTCTCGAACGGAAACAATATTGCTCCGGGGCCTTCCTTGATGTGGCTCAAGCCTTTGATCGGGTATGGCATCCGGGGCTGTTGTGGAAGTTAAAGAGAAATCTTCCTTCTACTTACTACTTAATTATGAAATCTTATCTTACAGACCGTTTCTTTCAGGTTAGTTGTGGCTCTGCCACTTCTGATTACTCTCCTGCTCTAGCCGGCGTCCCTCAAGGTAGTATACTTGGTCCTCTTCTCTATACTGTATATACAGCAGACATACCGAACTCACACTAACACAATACTATGCACTTACGCTGACGACACCGCCATTCTTGCTTCCAGTTCCGACCCTGTAACAGCTTCCACTCACTTACAGACACACTTAGACATACTTGAACCTTGGGCCAAAAAATGGCGATTAAAATTTAACCCTCAGAAGTGTCAACACATTACTTTTACCTGCGACGCCGTACTTCTCCACCAGTCAGCTTTAACTCTGTACCTCTTTCTCCTGCAAATTTAGTTCGCTACCTTGGGATGTATATCGACAAACGACTAACATGGAACCCACATACTAAACTAAAAAGACTGGAACTCAACAAACGGAATAAACTGTTATTAAGACTAATTGGCAGACGGTCGAAACTTCCAATAGAGCATAAACGACTATTATACAACACCATACTTAAACCAATGTGGACTTATGGACTTGAACTGTGGGGTTCAACCAAACGCTCAAACACAAAAAATCCAGGCCTTTCAATCAAAAATTCTCCAGTCAAAAAGTTTCAGTCAAATTACAGGTGCTCCATTCTACGTTTCAAACGCTTCTCTTCATAAAGATCTCAACATACCCTACGTGACTGAAACAGCTAAAAGTAAATACCGAAAATTCCATAACTCTCTTTCTCTATGCTCTAATCCTCTAATCCAAAATCTCGCCTCCATAGCTATTCCGGACAACCCCCCATGGCGGCTGAGGCGTTGCTGGCCCCGCGACCATCTCATGGATTGATAACCAACTCAAGCGGGAGTGTTGCCAGTGGGCAGGCTTCTCTCCTCCAGCCAATCACGTCCACAGCATCATTCATCGGATTTACTGATTGTATTGTTTTGTAGATAGTAAATGGCAAATAAAATTAAAAAAAAAAAAAAAAATTTAGAAAGTACTGTTTTAAAGTTGTTGCATCTATTTCCGCTATTTTAAATACAGTTTAAAAATAATTTGTAGAATTGCTTTCAAAAATAAACTAAACTTTTTCTATAATAGATATAAATAATGCAGCACGGGAGAATTTGAAGTAAATATAAACAGTTCAAACTTATCTGAAGAGTCCAGTTGCAAGTGTCTGTAGAGGGGATATCTAAAGCTTGTATTACTAATAACAACACTTTTCACTTTTTTTTTTTTTTAATATTCTTTTACTTTATTACCTATTAACAACTCACAGAAACGATTCAATTTTTAACAACTTAAAAACTCAAATTTAACTGCAACACTTAATCAATTTTTCAAAAATTTTTATGAACTTTTACTATAGAAATTTATTAGCAAAACTCAGAGCACAAATAATACGTCTGCACTCAACCATGTCTCAGCTTGAACTCCCATCGATATATAACTAATCGGAAAAGTAAGTCAACTATTTTGGGCTAAAAGAAGGGTCATAGGAACATGTTTGTCCAAGATAACTCAGTTTTACTGAGAAATCTCTCAAATTTACAGTTTTTCAGTTTTTGGAAATTTGTGTTCACGCAGTAGATTTGTTAGAGAGGGTGAAGCTTATCTGTTTCGCAAAGTTCTGAAGGAAAACGTACAAATCTCTTTGTGAACATATGCAGAAATTACAAATTATATTTTAAAACGTTGTAGGTGCAGGCTAAATTTTAAAAACCTAATGAAGTAAAATTCAGTCTGATTTAGCAAAAAGTTGTCGTGAAATCATAAGTTTCTTATTAGAGTCCCAAAGTTACGCGAAAACCTTAAGTACTTGAAACAGCAGTTCATAACTTATTTAACTTTTTTTAAATCGAATATCTTTAGCCTCAGAAAAAGAACTATTATCAGTCAAAACAGACATTTTCCGATCAAATTAAAATTTTTACTTTCTCCTGATAATATTGTAAGAGGAAATAAGGCATTCGTGTAATATTTTTGCGCCATGTAACGAGTTTAAGTCAGCCAAAAATAACAGAAACTACTTTAAAGAAAAGTAACTGAACAAAAGACAATGCTGGTTTTATTGACTACTGATAATCAAATCAATAAGAAAAAAAGGGGAAATAGAATAATTCGAATGTACAATTGAATTGTTATTTTTAATTTGTGTTCATAAATATAGTTGATAATAATAAATAACAAATTGAGTGTGAGGGGGGCCAACAATTTTTAGAAGACGACACTAGCGCACCGGTGGAGAAAAGGAGCAACGGCGAAAATTTTGAATTTAAAAAAAAAAATGAGAGCAGTGTAGAATGAGAGTCTGAGGAGAAGGCATTCCTTTGTGGTTATATAAAAAATTTTGAATTCTGTGCTAATTTAAACTTCCGGAAACTAGAGAAGAGGAGAAGTAATACCCGAAAGGGGATTTAAAGACGGAATCCTTTAGCCTTCCCAAAAGGAACTCATAAGAAGCGCTTATTTACAGGTACGATCGTACGATTATGAAAAAGTGAGTTTTCTATTAATAATAATTCCGTACAGAAATGTTATAAGAACTTTGTACAGTCATTAAGTTTCCTTTACTTCTTTGATCTATCAGAGGCCAATAGATACCTACAACATTGAGTGGACAATAATACATTTAACCAGAATCAAACACTTTATAATTAAATTGTTCAGTAATGAAATACTAGTTAAATTAACATTTATTACCGTTAAATTAGAATTTATTTGAAAGTCAAAATCTGATTTGAGTTAAGAAATTGTTCTGCCATTTTTTTTTTGGTTTATGTTTGTAATATTACCAAATTCTATCGTGTTGATTTATACTAAATAAATAAGAATTGTTCAATTTTTTTTTTTGTATTGTAAATTATTTTGTTTTCTTTCGTCACCGTTTTTTTTGTTAACTGAGAATTTAACTTTTAATTGTAAAGCCTTTTTATTTATTTAAATTTGTTTTCAAGGAACTAGGTTATTTGGTGATACAGAGCGCAGGCGCTGAACTACAGTAGTCTGTTGAATCAAATAAAACCAGCATTGTCAAAATTGAGTCAGTTGTGTACAGGTAACGTGTTGGCCTTACGCCGCTAAAGGCGCGTTCTCACAAGTCAAGTTTAGTTGAACGATTTTAGTTGAACAACAAAAGTTGAATGCGACTTGAATCAGTTTTGGTTCATACGTTTCAACTGAAATCAATCAAACCGTTTCAATAATGACACGGCGCACTCTATGAGTTGAAAGCAAACTGAGAGGCCAATTGGACGATTCGGAGGTTCACACGTTTCAATACTTGAAACATGGCGGGTTCAACTAAAAGATGCGTCATACTTGAACGATAAAGTTTGACTACTTGGGCGATTCGGAGGTTCACACGTTTCAACACTTGAAAAAGGCGGGTTCAACTTGAAAGATACGTCATACTTGAACGATAAAGTTTGAACCAGTCAAACTTTTCTTGATCCACTAAAAAGTTGATCAACTTTAATTGAAACGAAGGTTCTCACTTGGTTTTTTCATTCAACTTTTGTTGATCAACTAAAATCGTTCAACTAAACTTGACACGTGAGAACGCGCCTTAATATCACAGGTTCATTTCCGGACCTCGCCAACATAATTTAATTATTTTTTTTTCCTTTTTTTATTTATTTAATTTTTTTTTATTTTCCTTTATCCTTATACTTATTATTATTATTCGCTTTTTTTTTTACTCCTATTCTTTTTTGTGGGTTTCGTCGTTTTCCCCTTTCTTTTACTAAAAACGCCGTGGCGCTCAACTTTTATCTCTCTACGACAGACCCCCCCTTCTCCACTGAGAAAGCTGACACCTATTCTGTGCCCCGGAAGTTAAGGGGCCTAACAGATTTTTGGACGTCCGAACGTGGGGCTTCGTTTGATCTTGTAGATTAGAGAGATTATATTAATTAAATTCATTTTGGAAGTTTTTCAGAATTTATTTATTTATTCAAGTGGAAGAGTTCAGCAGGAAAATATTCAATTAATTTTTTTTGAAATTTTTACATGAAATTTGAATTTAAAATTTTTTTTGTTTCCCCTATTGGTACTTAGGTTGGTGCTGAAATTCGATTTGGACTTTTGTGGGACTTGTTTTTATCAAATTATATTTGGTAATTCTAATTTTTTCAAGCACCATGGAGGTCGACAGACTATCAAAAGACGAGTTACAGTATGAATTAAAGATTAGAGGATTGTCAGAAGGTACTTCGGTCGAAGAAATGAGGAAAAAATTAAGGCCTATTTTAAGATTGGAGTGCGAAGCAAAGACTCCACCCCCGATGGTGGAGATTACAGCTGTCCAAGAACTGGTGGTGTGTGAAGAAAAATTAAATATTTTAGAAACCAAAATCATGTCTCTTAGCAACACATCGTCGACCGGAGATATCAGAAAAATTGATACTGGGTTACAACATGTAACTAATAGAATGCGTAGGTTCATGCCGAAAGAAGAGGACCAGCATTCATGGAAAGTGAAAGAGGAATGGATGGACAAGTGTGCATTTTTGTGGACCCGATTTGAAGAAAAGATGTCCGCAAACGAACAGCTTGCTGGATCAACTACTTCAACGGAGATGAAACAGTATAAAAGAATTTTGGATTCCATTAGGATTCAGGTTGATGTTTTTATGGGTAATCGTAGCAGTGAGGTTGGCAAACAGTTAGATGGAATGATCGCAGATTTGCTATTAAAATTAACTAATCTTGACTTCGGATCCCCGGAGCAAGAAGAAGATTGGAATGTTTACAGCAAACCGCAGATTGTCAAAGAGTGTTTGGTCAACGCTGTCAAGAAAATTTAAACCAATCAGAAAGGATAAATGCAACGACAATCAGAAATGCACAAGTTCCTCTGAAAGATTGGGGAATCAAATTTTCAGGAGATGGACAAGGGCTCAGTGTACATGCCTTCTTAGAGGCCATAGAGGAAATGAAATCAGCCCGAAATACCACAGAAGAAGATCTCTTTAACTGTGCTTATGACCTTTTCACAGGAAGAGCGTTAATTTGGTACAAGGCAGTTCGTAGGGAGGTCAATAGCTGGCAGCAATTAGTTAAAGAAATTAAAAAGGAATTTGAGCCACAGGACTATTCTGATCGACGATGGGATGAAATTCGTTTGCGAACGCAGGGCGAAGAAGAACCAATTGGCATTTACGTCAGCGTGATGCGAAATTACTTCTATCGACTCCCGGAAATGCCAACAGAATCTGAAATGCTCAGAATTGTAAGGAGAAATCTACACCCCTACTATATGGACAGATTAGGCTTGCAGGACATCTCAGGATTGGCGGAATTAGTAGAACAAGGGCGGCGTTTAGAGCAAAACCGCTGGCGAATCCGGATGCATCGACCACCTCCTCATAAGAAAACACTTTTGGAACCAGACTTGGCCTATGAATCAAATCTTCGGAAGGGAAATGCTGCATTGGCGGAGATCGAAAACGAATCGTTCTCGTCTAGCCAAAGCTCTTGTAGTAAAGGACCAGTAAAGATTAACTCAAGATCGAGAAGCAAGTGTTGGAATTGTAATCAGCCTGGACATTCCTTTCGCTGGTGCAAAGTAGAGCGCAAGGTATTTTGCGAGCGTTGTGGGAAGAAGTCAGTGAAAACCGAAGACTGTTCCTGCAAGAGGAACCAGGAAAACTCATAAGAGGGGCGAGTTTGAATGGGCGCAGCTCGCAAGAAACCCCTCAGTCCAACAGAAACAATACTGAATGGCAAAACTGGTTGGCAGCTGTTAAAGAAACATACGAACGGCCTTCCCAACAATTAAATCACTGTTTTAGTAATGACAATCGTCCCTATCTCAGAGTAACAATCTTAGGAGTGGAAGTAATTGGACTTCTTGACTCTGGAGCTACAAGATCTGTGTTAGATCAGGAAACCTGGCAAAAATTTGAAGATTTAGGATTACAGCTGGGGACGGCAAGTACCAAGATTATTTCCGTGGCAGATGGATACAAGATGTCAGTACTTGGATCCATATCTCTCCCAGTAGAACTTTGTGGGAAAATGAGGATGATAGACTTCCTAGTAGCCCCAAAGCTTAAATATCATTTAATACTTGGGATTGATTTCTGGAATAAGATGAGCGTTGTTCCTAATGTTCAACAGGGTACCTACCTGGGTTTTTGATGATGCCATTTTGGCTTTAGAAACTGGTCCTGCTCTGATTGATATGTCATCATTAGAAGAACACCAAAAACAACTTTTGGAGCAAGTAATTGACAAATGGAAAGGGATCCGTCCACAAAAGTTGGGATGCACGAGCCAGGTGAAACATATAATTGAAACCGAGCATCGACCCATTAAGCAGCGATATTACCCGTATCGCCACATATCCAGAACATTTTAAATAAGGAGTTGGATGAAATGTTAGAGCAGGGCATCGTAGTACCATCGAAGAGCCCTTGGTCTTCACCTGTAGTTTTAGTAAAGAAACCGGACGGCTCACACAGATTCTGTGTCGATTACAGACAGTTGAACGCCGTCACCAAAAGGGATGCGTATCCACTTCCATTCATTTCCCACATACTGGACAGACTTAGGGATGGACACTACTTATCCTCCATTGATATTAAGTCTGCTTATTGGCAAGTGCAACTGGAGGACAGTAGTTGCGATAAAACTGCCTTCACTGTTCCAGGAAGAGGCTTGTTTCATTTCACAAGAATGCCTTTCGGTCTTCATAATTCTTCAGCCACGTGGCAACGTTTAATCGATAACGTCTTGGGAGCAGAGATGGAGCCACACGTTTTCGTATACTTAGACGACATCGTAATCGTAACCGAGCACTTTGACAAACATGTCGAGATTTTAAATGAAGTCTTCAGACGGCTGACGGAAGCAAACCTAACCATCAACTGGGATAAATGTAGCTTTTGCCGACCATCATTAAAGTACCTGGGTTACGTCGTGAACAAAGAGGGATTGCAGGTGGATCCTGAAAAGGTTTCGGCGATCATGAATTTCCCGATGCCTAAGAATGTAAAACAAGTAAGAAGATTTTTAGGACTTGCTTCTTGGTATCGCCGATTTGTTCCATCGTTTTCTACAGTTGTTGCTCCACTTAATAGTTTATTGAAGAAAGGGAAGAAATGGCATTGGGGTGAGGAACAACAACACAGCTTCGAAGAAATCAAGGATAAGCTCATCTCAGCACCTATTCTTACCTGTCCAGACTTCAGCCGACCTTTCATATTGCAAACGGATGCTTCGACTTCTGGTTTGGGAGCTATCCTTAGCCAGGAATTCCCTGAAGGGGAAAAGGCAATAGCTTATGCAAGCAGAGGTTTAACGGCCGCAGAAAAGAAATTTTCCACAACAGAGCATGAGTGCCTAGCCGTATTGTGGGCTATAGAAAAGTTCAGACCATATTTAGAAGGAATGGTGTTTACAGTGATCACAGATCATATGGCGCTAAAGTGGCTCAACAGTTTAAAGGACCCACAAGGACGACTTGCGAGATGGGCGGTAAAGCTTCAGCAATTTGATTTTCAGGTCCAACATCGTGCGGGAAAATTAAATAAAGCCGCCGACGCTTTATCTAGGATAGGAGAAGACCAAGAGGAATTATCAGCCATAGACTGCAATGATGACCAACTAGATGACTGGTATAGAGACATGTGTTTAAAAGTCCGCAAGCACCCTGAAGCGTATCCTAGTTGGAAAGTGGAAGGATCTTCACTATATAAGAGGATAGTGGATTCTCATAAGATTTTGGGAGAAGACCAGCCATGGAAGTTGGTAATACCAAAATCACAGAGGAAGAAAGTTCTGTTCGACTTTCATGATAGCCCAATTTCTGGACATCTAGGCTCATTTAAGACATTGCAGCGTATTAAAGAAAAATATTATTGGCCAGGCGTAGCAGCCGACGTAGCGAGGTATGTAGCAAGATGCCCTACATGTCTTGCTATGAAGCCATCACAACAGGGTCCTGCTGGACTGATGGGAGAACAAAGAGTAGCAGAAAGACCATGGCAAATTATCACAGCTGATTTGATGGGTCCTTTCCCACTGTCAACAAAGCAGAACAGGATGCTTTTAGTAGTTTGTGATTATTTCTCCAAATACACAATTCTACTTCCTCTGAGAAAGGCGACATCGAAGAAAGTGGCTCAGATGATAGAAGAGAGGGTATTCTTCCAGTTTGGAGTACCGCAAGCGGTTATATGTGACAACGGTGTCCAGTTTAAGGGACGTGAGTTCAGGAGCATGCTGGACGAATATGGCGTGAACCCGTGGTTCACAAACCTTTACCACCCGCAGGCAAATCCAACGGAAAGAGTAAACAGGGTTGTAAAAACCATGCTAGCTTCATATGTAAAAGAAAAGCATCGAAATTGGGACACCAACCTCGCCAAACTCGAGTTTGCCATGAAAACGTCTGTACATGAGGCCACGGGGTACACTCCGGCTTACCTCAATCACGGCCGAGAACTACCTCGCACAGCCACTGATTTCAATGATAAAGCAACAGCAGGAGAGTTACATTTGGAGAGAACTCGGCATGAGGAAAAGTTAAAATTAATGCCTGTTTTATATAAAGAGGTTCAGGATAGGCTTGATCGAGCTTACGAAAAAGGACAAAGAAGTTACAATTTCCGAAGAAGACCGGTAACTTTTAACGAAGGACAATTGGTTTGGTGCAGGACACACCCACAATCGGATGCATCTGCGTACTACTCTGGGAAATTGGCACCTCGCTTCGTGCAGAGAAAAGTGAGAAAGAAAATTTCATCAGCCGCTTATGAATTAGAAGATCCTGAAAACGGGAGCTTCGCTGGAGTATGGAGCGTGAAAGACTTAAAAGATCACCCAGGAGAAGTCTAATACTGAAGGGGTTATATCCTGTACTTTCCTTTCCTGTCCTATCTTAACCTTTCTCCTACTATTTTACTTTTTTTTCCTTATCCAAACGATATAGTAACAAAGTTTCTGTTATTTTTCTCCAGGAAGGTGGAGAGTTGGTAACGAGTTTAAGTCAGCCAAAAATAACAGAAACTACTTTAAAGAAAAATAACTGAACAAAAGACAATGCTGGTTTTATTGACTACTGATAATCAAATCAATAAGAAAAAAAGGGGAAATAGAATAATTCGAATGTACAATTGAATTGTTATTTTTAATTTGTGTTCATAAATATAGTTGATAATAATAAATAACAAATTGAGTGTGAGGGGGGCCAACAATTTTTAGAAGACGACACTAGCGCACCGGTGGAGAAAAGGAGCAACGGCGAAAATTTTGAATTTAAAAAAAAAATGAGAGCAGTGTAGAATGAGAGTCTGAGGAGAAGGCATTCCTTTGTGGTTATATAAAAAATTTTGAATTCTGTGCTAATTTAAACTTCCGGAAACTAGAGAAGAGGAGAAGTAATACCCGAAAGGGGATTTAAAGACGGAATCCGTTAGCCTTCCCAAAAGGAACTCATAAGAAGCGCTTATTTACAGGTACGATCGTACGATTATGAAAAAGTGAGTTTTCTATTAATAATAATTCCGTACAGAAATGTTATAAGAACTTTGTACAGTCATTAAGTTTCCTTTACTTCTTTGATCTATCAGAGGCCAATAGATACCTACAACATTGAGTGGACAATAATACATTTAACCAGAATCAAACACTTTATAATTAAATTGTTCAGTAATGAAATACTAGTTAAATTAACATTTATTACCGTTAAATTAGAATTTATTTGAAAGTCAAAATCTGATTTGAGTTAAGAAATTGTTCTGCCATTTTTTTTTGGTTTATGTTTGTAATATTCCCAAATTCTATCGTACTGATTTATACTAAATAAATAAGAATTGTTCAATTTTTTTTGTATTGTAAATTATTTTGTTTTCTTTCGTCACCGTTTTTTTTGTTAACTGAGAATTTAACTTTTAATTGTAAAGCCTTTTTATTTATTTAAATTTGTTTTCAAGGAACTAGGTTATTTGGTGATACAGAGCGCAGGCGCTGAACTACAGTAGTCTGTTGAATCAAATAAAACCAGCATTGTCAAAATTGAGTCAGTTGTGTACAGGTAACGTGTTGGCCTTACGCCGCTAAAGGCGCGTTCTCACAAGTCAAGTTTAGTTGAACGATTTTAGTTGAACAACAAAAGTTGAATGCGACTTGAATCAGTTTTGGTTCATACGTTTCAACTGAAATCAATCAAACCGTTTCAATAATGACACGGCGCACTCTATGAGTTGAAAGCAAACTGAGAGGCCAATTGGACGATTCGGAGGTTCACACGTTTCAATACTTGAAACATGGCGGGTTCAACTAAAAGATGCGTCATACTTGAACGATAAAGTTTGACTACTTGGGCGATTCGGAGGTTCACACGTTTCAACACTTGAAACATGGCGGGTTCAACTTGAAAGATACGTCATACTTGAACGATAAAGTTTGAACCAGTCAAACTTTTCTTGATCCACTAAAAAGTTGATCAACTTTAATTGAAACGAAGGTTCTCACTTGGTTTTTTCATTCAACTTTTGTTGATCAACTAAAATCGTTCAACTAAACTTGACACGTGAGAACGCGCCTTAATATCACAGGTTCATTTCCGGACCTCGCCAACATAATTTAATTATTTTTTTTTCCTTTTTTTATTTATTTAATTTTTTTTTATTTTCCTTTATCCTTATACTTATTATTATTATTCGCTTTTTTTTTTACTCCTATTCTTTTTTGTGGGTTTCGTCGTTTTCCCCTTTCTTTTACTAAAAACGCCGTGGCGCTCAACTTTTATCTCTCTACGACAGACCCCCCCTTCTCCACTGAGAAAGCTGACACCTATTCTGTGCCCCGGAAGTTAAGGGGCGTAACAGCCAACAATTTTTCTTTACTTTGCATACTAATTAGACACATGAGGGAACAATAAGGTTTTGTTCAAAATTCGGTATACCGGAAGAACCACTTTAGTGATGTCTTTTAGTTATGTCCACTTTTCCCGATAATGGCTCTAACGCTTTCCTTTAAAGTAGCTAAAACAATAATATATATAAGGCTTTACAACTTTTAGCAGGAAAATTCATTTCAGGGTAGATTCTTGGGATGGCTGGACGTTAGACTACTTGTGGTACAGCCATGTGGTATTGAGGACAACTAAACACTAGACCAAAACCAACTTGATTTTGATTAAAGAAAATAAGTTGATTGAAAATGCTATTATTCAAGAACAAGTTGCACCTCTCTGGCGATTTTTTACCAATTTAAAACCTGAAGGAAGAAATTGGTCTGCGGCACTAGTATACTTCATGTTTAAATTACTCAAAAATGTCCACATTTCATGCAGCATAACCTTTGCCAAATTAAGCGCCAAAGTTTGCACTCATAAAAATTTGTGCAATGAATTTAATTTTAGCATCATCTTCAGATGATGCAACACTAAGGGAATCTGTGACAGGATACAGTCCCAATTATGTGAATAACACAATGTACATTGCGATATCTTACTGGCATGAATCATTAATGGAATTTTTGACCAATAACTTGGTTCGCTAGTACACCCTAAATTCTTTAACAAAATGTTGGATCCGCAAAGCTGGAAACCATCAGAGTTATTTTATAGCCTGCTTCATCGGTCTCGGTCAGCGCCCATAATCAGGATGTCTCAATAAACACTCTGATAACACAGGCTTGCACAGAGCAAAAATCAGTTTACACAACTTTTAGCACCAATTGTGGAAAATCGAGTTTTTACCTTAAATTTTACATTAAATATTATAAAGTGCAAACTGTATCCTGAATAATATACAGTTGGCAGTTTACATTTAAATTAGTTTTACATTAGACTTTGTTAGCTGAATGCTACAGCTCCGTTCAAGGTAATATTTTAGTCGTTAATTTATTTAGTTTATAAAATTTATTTATCTTTGTGTTCTACATAATGTGCATGATGTAACAGTTAATTAGTTCATTATATAAACAATGTTTGATATTTATTTATAATACATTGGAACAAGTTGCTTCAAGTTATCAAACTGAAAACCCTTTTAATCTCAACTTTCTTCATTTTCTAAATTAACATATTTATTATTAAATCTGTTTACCTTTTTACCAAGTTCAAATATCTTTTGTATGATTTTTATTGTAGGTACCTGACTTTAAAGCACGTTTGCAAGGAGAAAATTAAAAACCAGCCAATAGTTGATAGCTATCTACATGGATTTACATTCGTAAATCGTTGCGTTATTTGGTCAAATATATGTGGCATCATTTATTGTAGTCTCCTTGGACATACATGGCATTCTGTACTAAATGTGTGGATAACGAATGGCGTGAAAGAAAATAAATGGAAAAGGGCAAGATCTGGCTTTGCTAGCAAAGTAATGTGGCTAAAGTTATAATTGTCATGAAAATTGTGTAAGGGTATAACATCATAAATTCCTTATAAGTCTATCACATCCTGCTCGACTACAATAAAACAGACATTTAATGGAACAAGATAAAAATACTATCTTGCCCAATAAACAGGTAATATAAAAAGGATGAAAGGAAGGCCGACTCTGAGTTGTTAATAAATAAATAATAGTAAATAAAAAGAAAATCTACGATAAACATTGTTTTAATAGCAGTTTGACGCTTCTTCACCTTTCATGTGTCTCCATTAAAAAGAAAGGCAAGTCCAGACAAGATGATTGGTGATATTTAGTAATTAGTTATTGGAATGCTGTTCAATTCTAGAATTTCTGTTCTATATAGATAGATCCACTGAAGACGGTTGTGGTATACAGCCGAAAGCTCTGGATAAATAAAAAATAACCATGGACTGAATAGTTAAAAAACAAACATACCTTTTATATATTTGATTAGATGTTTCCGTTTCTTGTTTAATTTCTAATTCTAAATCTCTTCGAAATGCAAAAATCTGCAATGTTACTAAACGTTTAGTTAGACGTGCATTGCTATGAATGGCAGCGCCCCTCCCCCATCACAACCCCTTAGTAAAACTTGTAAAGGTAGCTTAAATTTAAGCCTAACTCCTCCAGAACTCGTTTAAAATCAATTTTTCCGGAAAAGTGTCTCTAATAAAATGAAGGTTTATATATGTTCAACAAGCATTTCAAGATTAATGGAAATAGGCACAGAGCCTTTTTTGGGAAAATTCTAGTCTAGAAAATTACACTTCCGGTTAATCGAATTTCTTCAAATTTGGAATTGCTTTTTATATCCATTAATATTATAGAGATGGTAGAACCGTACATTATACTGAAGTGGCAGTTTCAAGCGAAGTTTAATGTTGCAGCTTCTTCACAGTCCTCCAAAAATCAATTTTTGTGGGAAAATGTTTCAAATAAAAATGTTAAGTACTTGGTTGGAGTTGAAACAAAATCTTTGGAGCTATTTTCCAAGATAATGGGAAAAACTGAAAAAAAAAAATCATTAAATTAGCATTTCCGATTGATGGATTTGGATGAAAACCTTATTGGCTACATCCGGTGGTACATGCAGAATATCAAGTTTGAGCTTTCCGTGATTTTTCATTTTTCTGATATTTTGATTACACACAACACACCACACACCACACACAACACACCACACACCACACACCACACCACACACCACACACCACACCACACACAACACACCACACACCACACCACACACAACAACCACACACCACACTACACACACCACACACCACACACCACCACACACCACACACAACACACACACACACACACCCATACACCACACAACCACACACAACACACCACACACCACACACAACACACGACACACAACACAACACACACCACACCACACACAACACACCACACATAAACACACCACACACAACACACCACACACCACACACCACACAACACACACCACACATAAACACACATCATTTCTCATACACACACCCTTCGTATTTCGGAGATCTGAACTGAAAACATGTACTTCTGCTAAGAAATCAGTTTGGAAAAAAATTGCACATTCGTAATTCTTTTTCTTATAGCAATTATAGAATGTAAAATCTAAAAAGGATTTCAGAACCATCCACTTGTGCTGGCCAAAATATTTTGCGCACTGATATCTTCAATATCTCTAGAGCCTTCTAGTATCTTAATTTCAGTTAATCGACATGCTCTCAGAAATATTGGGATTCTGATATATACTACATACAATACTATCTATCTCTATATATAAAAATTCGTATGTTTGCATCCGTATGTTTGTGGCCGCAAAACTCGAAAAGTAGTCGATGGATTGACTTGAAATTTTTACACAACGTTGCATTTCTATATAAGAGTGTTTATATATCTTTTTACTCCGAAGTTCTCACGGAAACGGGAAATTATGAGCGTTTCGAGAGGTTGGCAGAAATAGTCAGACTCAGACGCGTTGATGGTGACGCGCTCTCTGAACCTCTTTCTCAACTACTTATAAATGCCTCTATTCCGAAGTTCCGACGGAAACGGGAAATTCAGAGCTAAAATCCGTTCAAACGGCCATATTGCGTTAGCACTTGCTTCTTCAGGCATTGCTACTACGTTGATGGAAGGAGGTAGAACAGTGCATTCAGCTCTTAACCTGTCACTAAACATTCACTTCCAGAAAACCCAACATGTAACATTTCTAAAACATCAAGAATGGGAAAGGTTCTTCGGGGTGCAAAATCATTGTATGGGATGAGTGTACAATGGCTCATAAGAAGTCATTGGAAGCATTAGATCATACACTGAAAGACTTGCGAAATAATCTGGTTCCATTTGGTGGAGCATTGGTGTTACTATCCGGTGATATCAGGCAAACGCCTGATCGCAAGAATCCAGTGATATCTTGCTCAACACCAGCTGATGAATTGAATGCCTGCTTGGAATATTCAACTCTTTGGAGCACAGTAAAAAAAAAAAAATCATTTAACAACGAATATGAGAGTTCAACTTCAAAACGATTTAACAGCTGCCATATTTTCAAGACTCGGTAACGGCACTTTAATTTAAGCGGAAGAGCCGTTCTAGCGGCTAAAAATGTCGACGTACTCGGTAAGAACAACATCATTCTAAACAGAATCGCAGGTGAAACAGTGACACAAATCCATTGACTCCTGATGGACCAAAGTGAAGTTGTGAATTTTCCAACGGATTTTCTTTATTCATCGATGTTCCGGGATTACCGCATCACATTCTAAATTTGAAAATTAGAATGCCAATTATATTACTCCGAAACATCAATCAGCCAAAGTTATGCAATGGTGCACGATTAGTAGTTAAAAATTTGGTAAATAACCTAATTGAAGCAACAATTCTCATTGGCCGTCATAAAGGTGAAGACGTACTACTTCCACGAATACCACTCATTCCGACAGATACGCAATTCGAGATCAAACAACTTCAATTTCCAATACGCCTTGCGTTCGCTATGACTATCAATAAAGCGCAAGGACAAACATTGCAAGTGTGCGGTTTGAATGTAAAAACGAATGCTTCTCTTATGGGCAATTATATGTCGCATGCTCCAGAGTCGGTAAACCATCTGATCTTTATGTTTACGCAGAAAACGGACAAAAAAAAATGTAGTCCATTCACTAGCTTTACAATTAAAAAAGACTTTTAGTTTACAACATTTTTTCTTTCTTTCCTTTCAGTGCACAGCAACGCAAGTTAGGGTATTAAATTGAATGATGTGTTTTCTTGCTGAATCTATGTTAACTATAATACTTCTATTTACTTTCCTAAAAATCAGACTGAGCCACAGCGAAGCGTAGCCGGGTTGGCTAGTTTACTAATAAATATCCTCATATGCAAATCTAAACATTTTGTAATTCTACGACAATAAAAATCAATTTAAAATTTATCAAAGAATATTATTTTTTTCTATTGACTGAATATCGTTAAACATTCGAGATTTTCTTAAACACATGCGTTTATCATTATTATACAACATAAAGAATGCATGGTTCCGTTGTAAGATTGAAGTTAGTTTTAAAATAATATAAAAAAGCTCATGTGTCATGGTGGCCATAATTTGGCCGAAAACTCTAAATATGTCTATTTTTAAGTATTCATTAAGATTAAATGATTGGTTGCCCTCAATATTACATAAAACCTTATTGTTGGGGGCGTTGTTTTTTAAGACTGTAATCATCTTGGTTGAGTGAATGTGACTATATATTGTAGACCACATGAAAGGGCTACTAGCCTACAACTTCCAGAGTACTGGTTCTGCAATTTGGACGTAAGTCAGAGTACATAAAATGCATTTTGTTAGAAAAATGTTTCAAATAGAATATTTGTTGGTACTCTAAGATTAAGGAGTGAAGAAGTAAACAGGGAATTATAAATGTAGAATGGTTAAAAGAAAATGAGACAATTGGAACACTGAAAATATTACAAATTATTTAAATTGAGATTTTAATGAGATGTTTAATAGGACAGAGAAGTCAGATTTAATTTAGAAAAGATGTAAATTTATTTAGAAAACAAGTGCCTATATTATATTGGACAGTAAGAATAACAAGTTTATGTGTGCGATAATGAAAATCAGAGCTGATGTGTGCAACTTGAGCTGTGCAATAGCACAACTGAGCACACTAGGTTATGTTCACTATGTAATATGAGAATAAATGTCATTTTCATGGTATGGGTATATCATGCATAAAATGAATTTAGGTTTACATTTTTTAAAGCCATGTATTTACACTATCAAGAAGTTTTAGCTTAATTTTATAGAAAATATATACGTATAGGCCTTGTATTAATTTGTAATTAATGCCGGTAGTTATAGACTGTCTGTGATTAATTAATACATTTGTTGATTATATAAGTATATATAAACAAGGGTGTAATTTAAAGCAAATGTAGAATGATTGGCGGAACAACTACATATAAGTAGTTTATGTTTTGGTATATAGAAATGTAAGTATTAAGTTTAATTTATTTAAAACCCAGACCAGTCTCTCTGATGGTCCATATTTTTGACCATCCAAACTAAATATGTATCACAGAACTATATAAGTATACTGTTTCTCTAAAACATTTATTATTATTATAGAGCTTTAATATAGTTGATTAATGAAAATTAAATAATTTAAAGAAATATTTTATTAATAATTTATTACGATTATATTTTACGAAGCTGAGATTTTTGGTTAAGTGTGCGGTGAGGTGGTAGAAAGAGGGGTTTGCCTATTCATTACAGCTTCCTTTTGAGACCTCTGAGCTCTTAGCAAGTAGGAGGGGGCAGTACTACCAACTAGCTTTTGTTAATGTTTAAAGATGTTCTTGAAACCTTTCAATAATTCATAAGGAAACTCCTCAACAAACTGCAAACACTGACCTAACTTATTTATAATTTATCACTCTCTGCTTGTTGGTGCCAGCAGCTCCCTGCCCACAGATTGTGGGGCTCTGAGTGCAGGAACAGAGTACTAAGTACAGTGTGCATGGGGGAGCTAACCACTGCCGCCTACCCTGGGGATCACCCCGGGCAGAGCGGCCCGCTGCCTTGTTAAACTCCTACACACAGACAGGTCGTGCACAAAAATTTAATCCTCCCTTGCTCTCCACCTAGGCCTGGTCACATCCCCCCTGGCCAGAAGCCGAAAGAAGAAGAAAAGCCGAAACAAGAAAATAAAGAATAAAGTAAGAGGGACCTCAGAAGCATCTTCTTTGCTCGCTATGCTAAGTGTTTCCTAAACTCCTTGGGGCCTGCCTTCTCTCTCTAAACTTGTCCCTACAAGTTTTCTCCGTCTCGCCGTTCTGGCCTTCAGTAGCAACTTCGCCCTCCCTCACTATTCCTCTGTATGTTGGATGTCTCTTTCTTCCTGTTTCTCTCACTCTTTAGCACTTTTTGAGGCGAATTCACTACACGTATCGGCTAAACATTGCACTACTAAACAGCCTACTCGCTTATTTCTCTTAGGACTTTTTATTTAAAACGATTCACAATTGTGGGGCTTTTCTATTTTGCAAGCTCTCTACAATATTGAGAGATATATTTTGAAAGAAGTTATTTTGAAAACTTTTAAAAAGAAAATTTACCCAGTAAGAAACAAGTATTGCGCTTATTAAAAATGCCTTCTTATTACAAATACCTATATTGAGGCCAAAAAAACAAATTAACAAATTAATCTAAAAAACAGCACATTCAATTCTGGTGTGGAACATTCACAAATCTGTCATTTGCTGAATTTCTCAACTTCCAGTTCATTAATTTGCATTGATATTCGAAAGTAAATTTTCAGTTTTAATAGAACTTATAGACTTAAACTGTACTGAAATCACACTTTATAGAGAGAGAGAGGGCTTAGGAGAAGCTTGAACATAAGCCCCTTTCAATCAGATTTATTGGCAAAATTTCAAATAGAAAACTGATAGCCTAGTATATAACTTGTTTGTAGCAATTATAGCAGATTTAAGACATTTGCTGCAGCTATATCTAAGGAATTATAACAAAATCGCCAAGAATTGAAAAAACAGTAAAACGATTTCAAGTTGCTGGATTCTGATGGAAACCTTAGAATTGGATCGCTATGACAACGAAATGTTCGCTTTTCCTGTTTTTTTTTTTTCATTATGAAATGGAAGATTTTTAACTCCAGATTCTAGATAATTTGTAGGTTCTCCATTTTTGAAATTGGTGTTTTTTCGTTTGTTTATAATCCTAAAACAAACCTGTAAATCTCAAGCCAAAAACCTGACTTTTTTAGAACTTATTGTCGCTATACGTCTCCAGAACATCCTCTAGTCGATTTCCTTGAAAGTAAAATTGATAGAACGATATTTATAAAACAGGCCTTCAAAGTTTACAAAAAAAATTTGTGGCCGTTTGCAAGAAAATTGAGAAACAGAAAAAATGTGTACATTTTTAATGGATTTTGTCTGTCAGAACCCGTGATAGTTTCTAATTGAAATATCAAGTTAAACTTTGTGGGATTCTCGGTTTTTCTGTTTACAGAATTTATCACTTATTTCATCATAAAGGTTTTCTTTTCTTGATCAGAGAACCTCAAGAAATGTATTTATGATTGAAGCTCAATAAAAAAAAAAAAATATTTAGCACACCGATAGTAAGTCGCAGTAGTCCAGTATTAATATTCCGTCAGGAAGTTCACTAATTCGGAACAGCCAGAATTCTGAATTATATTTTGCTGCTTTATTTAAGCAATTTCCTAAAAAAATCACCTTCAACGATTGTATTTAAACTTGGTTAATTTCTTTTCATATTTAGATCTGAGGCCATATATCCAACAAGCTTTCCATCGAAATGCCTCAGTTTACTAAAACTTTCAACACGTTCACAACACTTAGGAGCGGCGCCCAGTTGTTGTAACAATTACAGGATTGAACGAAAATTATTAAATAGAATTTGTGAGTTGCAACAACCGGAACAAGTTTGAATGTTTCACAGAGGTTTTATTTATTATAGTTTTGCATAATCTAATTGGTGATTAGTCAACAGAAATCACTAAGATCAATTTATTTAGAATGAATTATTAAAATAATTAGAAATTATTTTTGTGATAATTAAAATTCCTCTATTGTGTTTGTTAATTACATTTAGTTAATGCTACTTTTCCTGAGTACAGTTTTTCTGTTAGTTTATGTGTTTTATAATCAATTAAAGCTAACAGACTAGTACAGAATAAAAGAAGAAAAAGACTGTAGATATTTGGGTAAACGATGGCCACGTCGGTATATTGGTAAAGTTGGTGTCAGAATAAATCCAACTTTGTTGGCGGAGTGCCGACCCGCGCAGAACTCAGCAAGCCAATTATGCAGAAAGGATGTTTTGTTCTGCAAACTACTTCCGCACACGATTGTTTTTTTTTTTTTAATTTACGAGTTGGACTAGGCGAGATATACTTCGGCCTATTTCACTAGTGTGTTCATAGCGGCACCAGAGCTATTTCTCCTAATTATAATTATATTTACATGTGAATTAATTTTGCTTGGAACTGTTGGCATAATTCAATCAACAACATTTAGCTAAACTCTTAACCTAATTACAGATAAAAGTTTAAACTACGATAAATAACTGTAATGATTTCATTGTTTCCAATCCCCTCCAGTGACAAAAGTTTCTAACGCCTTTAATTTTGAAATGTACTCAAGTTATTTATTTTTTCATTATAACCTGAAGGAAGGTTTTAGAGTTTAGAATTTTGGAAATAAGAGTACAGCACCTATTCTTCTTTTACGATGTAACAAATCTTTGCGTTTTTTATCTTACAATTCAGTGGCGGCTATGGTATTCGCGATTGCGCGACTGAACCTCCCAGCTATTTGAAAAAAATTAAAAATAAAATAAAAAGTAACAAATTATCATATGTTTATTACTTTCTCTTATTTTTATTTCATATTTCAATTTCAAAAAATATTTTCATTTTTATTGATATTAGTTTCAAACATTAGTCACAGTAAAAATTATATACTGCCTGATATCAAATTTCAATTAAATTCATGTAAATGAAATGATGTGAACAAAATAATTTGTTACAAAACCGAGGAGAATCAGACATAAAAGAATAGGAACATATATCAGTAATGGAGCTCACTCTAATGTGTTGTTTAATGTATTGTGCATTTTTGTACAATTGTAGGTATAATGCATGCACATATCAGGAGATGTATAAAATGTAGGAAGTTGGAGGTTCACAGTTCGGCATCGCGCTGGAGAATTTAATATATATATATGTATACATAAAAAATTTCTTTGTGTTAGTATAGAAAAGTGTATATTCTTATTACTTTTTAAAATAAGAGTGGGGGTTACAAGCGCGTTGAACATTGTTTACGATCTTTCAAACGAACTTACCCGATGCTACCCGGTGTGGGGGGGGGGCTAGGTTTTTTCGGTTTTAAAGTGCTATTTCGGTTTATTAGACAATTCTATCATCTAAATAATGTTAATTAGAATTTTTTATTTTTTATTTATTTTTATTTCCACTTTAATAAATACAATTATACAAAGTATGCAACAAAATACAAAAATCCTTAAAATAAAAAACGAAAAATGTACTGGAAATTAAATATGTTGTTGAAATTCCGAGTTTGAAAAAATCGGATAACCAGAAGTGCGTTTACTTTACAACTTTACTAAATGATTTTTTTCACTTTTTCGCGATTTTCTCAAAAATGGCTCGGACGTAAAACTTCTTATATGAACTAAACATACAAAGATCTATATCTTTTATTTGAAACATTTGTCTGGTAAAATTTATTAAAGGGCACTTTTAGGAGAGGGGTGGGGTTATATTTTTCTCTAAAGCGCTCTCATAGTTGTTTATACAATTCTATCATCCAAACAAAATTAATCAGAAATAAATAGTTTCCAAAATTCTGAGTTTCAAGAAAATAGTAAAACCGGAAACAGTTTTTCAGTTTTCGACGAATTTCATTAAATTTGTTGCACAAACTATAAAATTTGTCAATTAGAATTGAAAACTGGAGTAAGAGAAAGTTGTGTGAATGTTTTACACCAGTTTTTTGTGATGTGATGTGCTTGTGCCAATGTGGATTTTTATATATTATTTTTATATTTATAAAAATTTGATGTTGGTATTGGTACTTAAAACATCACTAAGATATATGACCTAGCAAAGAATCGATAACTCATTGACATTTCCTTTGAACCGAAACACTTTATTTAGATAATAAATATTTCCGTTAAGTTAACCACTTAATTTTCGAACTCAAACGGTACAACTCTTTTTTTCGCAGTTCTTCTCTGGGTGCACAGTGACAGATTTATTGTTAATTTAACATATTTAATTGTAGGGGAGGGATGCAAGTTTTTACGTGGCTCCTGGCTTACTTCATGATTTCTATCTAGCCAAGCTACTAATAATTATAGGTAATGTAAGTATTTAAAAAAAAATGTTGAACCCCCACAATCCAAGTTAGGAGCCGCCACTATTACAATTCAAAAATAATTTATTCACTTATCTACTAAGCTTACTCCTCGAAATAAGGACCATCATTTTCTACAACTTGAACCCATCTGCGAGACAACAATTCGGTGTCCTTCCCATACCTGGAGCTATTTTTACAGACTTAAAACTCCAAACATCTAATTTTCACCTCCTCACTATTCGTAAATTTTTTACAATTAAAAAGTAGGTCATGGAGCGGAGAGATGTTAATCAGAGGGTGCCAAATCTGGGCTGTAAGGTGCGTGAGGGAGGAGCTCAAAATTCAAATCTTCGATTACTGAAAACGTTTGACTTGAAGCGTGCGGCCTTGTGTCGTCTTGTTGAAGGAGTACACTTTTTCAATAAACTCAAGAGGGATATTTTGCAGCCAAAATGAAGTTCTAGCTGAGTAGAGTAGAGTTCGGATATAATGGCACGACCGTCAGGAACTAGCTCAAAATGAATGATCCCTTATATATCCACCATTCGCACACCAATACTTTTTTCTCAAATCTTTCTCTTCGGGGGACGGTACAGTTGGTTGGCCTGATCTAATCCATTGTTTTTGTTTGTTCGCTGTTAAATAAAGCCACTTTTCATCGCAAGTATTAATTTATTTGATGAAAAGAAAATCACTTGGATTTTGTAGAAGGGTTTTACAGACTTCAACTCGGCGTGCGGCTTGTTGGGGGTAAATTGATGTGTATGTTTCGGCAGCTTCTGGGAACTATGGCGGCTGCTCACAGATGGAGGTTTATGGTTGAGTTGGACACGCCTAATTCACCTGAAATTTTCTGGTGCTGATGCAAGGATCCACCTCTACAGCTGTCCAAAAGTGCTGAATCTAAGGAGAGAAGACGTGCTGGATGAAGCTTATTTTCCAGGCTCATATCACCCTCTCTAAATTTTTTGAACCAGATCTGTGCAGCCCATGGTCTGTACAGAACCTTCCCTCTCTATTTCATTAATTTTGGAAGCGGCGTTTGCGACAGTGGGTTATTTTAAAAAATTAATATTTTAAAATCCCCCGAATTTCTAGATTCAACTGTCATTTCTTAAATTGCTCACAAATCGCATAGATCTTTCCAGAAGCCAATACAACGATAAACTGAAAATAAAAGTGGTACCAAATAAACAATTTTTGGTAAACTAGTGTTTAGTAAAGTAATATTTAGTAAATACTGTTGAGGATTAAGAAAAAAAAACGCAGTCTTTTGTACACAGTGCTTACTGTGTATTTTCCGTACTTGCAGGAGTTGGAAGTTCACAATTTTTGTTGTAAGATTTCTCAGCAATTATCAGTTGAATTTATTAGAGCAATAAATTCTTTTCCCAACACCATTTTCAAATATAACACAGAAATATTCACAAAAGTTCGGTCTTGTCCTAACCTATTTACCAAATATTCTTTTCAAAAAGTGTTCCTTAGTGGAAGAAAAAATTTGCAGCAAAGTCTATGGGGGAAATGCCCACACGACTTACTTTTACCGGCGATTCCGGTCTATAAATAAATTGCTCTTCAAATTATAGGTTTTTACTAAATGTCCATTCAATATTATACAGGCGTAGCGAGTCCAAAATGTAATGACATGGCACTTCGTAAGTGAAGCGCTACAAAGTAGCGTCATCAAAGTTGCTCCAGAACCCTCTAAAATCAATCTCCTCGAGAAAAATTCAACTATATGTTGTGGTCCATAGATGAGACATTGGAGAAAGAAGATTAAAGTTAGTAAATCAGAGGTAACTGAAAGAAACCGTTCAGGAATTCTCACTACCAATCAACCCAGCTATCTTGAAACTGGGAATTTGGCAATATATTAGTTTTCATTAACTTTATGTAAGGGAGAGCCACAAGTCATCCCAAACTCCAAAACAATCTAAAAATAAACTTTTCCAGTTAAATGTTTTAAATAAAAATGAACCTATAGTAAGGTGACAAAGTTTAAAGAAAAGCTTTGGCGATGTTTTCGATGAGAAAATTATATTAATTTCGATCCACTTTCATTCTGGTTTTTCTGCCGCCTACTTTCTGGTTTCTTTCAAATTTTTAACGCGCTTACTTTCAGGATTTGTTCAGAGTTTTACTACAGTGCTGTGCACTGGGGTACAGGGATATGGGGACGCTTGTTAGAAGTCCCAACGGTGAGTGACTCAGTCGACAATAAATCGAATCTACTAATTGGCTTCAGCAACTGCCGGGGTCGAATGTACCCTGGGGACAACTTTTTGACACAACTAGAACTGTGAGAGATGGAAAAGTGGGCTGTACGCTCTGTACAGTGAGCGGTTTGTCTGTTCGCTGTATTGTGCTGTGGTCCAATAGAACGTTAGAGTGGTAGCCAGTGTGCAGAGAATTTGTAGTCATTGGGTAGAGTGGAGTCCAGAGCAGGCACGTGGAGAGGGGTGCGGGGGGTAGTGGAGAATTAACTCCGTCTGGAGCTCATTGTTGCAACCGACGTTAATTGTTGCTCTAGTAGCCGCATAAATTAGCCTAAAACATATACACACATATACCACACATACACATGTGTATATATTATATCTACAATATAATACACACAAACATATATTGTGATGACGACATTTGAGTATTTCCCGGTTATTTATTAGGTTGGCAGTTTAGCGAGGAGATATGCACGACCAAAAGGAGTAACACTTTACAACATACCAGTTTTAATTCACTTTTCTAAAACGTATATATTAACTCACTCTAAAATAAAAACTATTTAATATCTATTCTACATCAATAAAAAAGTAAACCATTTTTACTTTATCTTACTAATAGTACTAAGAGGAAGTATTGCAATCGTGCCAGATTTTCGAAATTGAGTTCTCACCGGAAATACACGTTTTCTAAGCCCAAAAATGTGGTTTTTAGAAAATGCTCTGGCCTGTAACTGTAGATATGTGTGAAAAAAATATCTCATAAACGAAATGTTGCAGGGAACTGAAACATGGTACCGCCGCAACAGACACGAAGATTTCGAGTAAAATCCATCAACCGGAAGTACCACTTTACGGAATGGTTGTTTCGGTTTTTTTGTAATTTTCACGTAAACAGCTCTAACGATTTTCTTTAACTTGTTATGTTAACTACACAATTTTTTTTTTTATCCAACGCCAACTGTTGGGAATTTAGCCATTCTGCCGCGGGCAACCCAGTATAAGAGAGCCTTACGTAATAGAGGTGTTGTTCGGCAGCATCCTCACGCTGCTGGTATAGAGCTTGGCACACAGCAAGGTGCTCACCGTTCAGTGTGCCTTCGTTGCCAAGCGGGCATCCGGCATTTCGTATCACTCCAATCCTATGCAAGTGCTCGCGTAGTAGTCATGGGGAGTCGTCATTCTGTAATTGGCAGTGAACGCACGTCGAGGTAAGTGACTAGAGATCGCTCGATCTAACAGAGTAGCCCAAGCTTTTCCTTCTACCTGATGTTTATGTAAATCACTCAGCATCTCCTTCACGGTAATGTTTACCAGGGAGCATATATTCCTGTACGGCACAAGTCCCACATGCTAATCCATAAGCATCCTTCTTTCAGCTGCACATATAAAGAGCTACAACTTTTATTTGTAACGTTTCTGAAAATTCATTTAAGGGCACTTTTGGGAGAGGGGGCGAGGTTGTGGTTATCTCTAAAGTGCTATTTCAGTTAAACAATTTACTATGCAATTCTATTAACTGGAATTATATAAGTTTTGAAATTCCCAGTTTGAAGAAAATCGGTTAAGCGAAAATGCGAATTTACTGAATAGGTTTTTTCTCCATAAACATGCCGACGCTTTTTAACGAAATTGCCGATGGTTATAAACATTAATAAGATTGTAAATTTGAAGAAATCTGCCATTTTGGTAAGAGAAAATCGTGTTTCACACCAGATTTTTTTATGTTGTTGCGGGAAACTAGATTTGATTGAATTAGCTCATGCATAGATTTCAATCTTTATAGTACTCTTTCAATACTTTGTGGACTGCGCCACATTAATATAACGTATAGCTAAAAACACTAGATCTAAGAAAAGTTATTTCATTAAATATTATGAATTCCTTGGGAAAATTTGTGTGGGCGTCAACCATCAATTTTATTTTGTTCCATTAGTATAAACGGCCAAATACAAAATGGCGGATCTTGCATTTCTGCGTAATTCTCTTTTGCTTTCTTTTTCAACAATGAAATGAAAATGCTGAATTATTTCTTTAGAGCTCATAGAAATGATATAAAACAGCAAAAATAATATATCAGAAATAACTTGATTTTTTGCAATTTTTTTTTTTTAAATTTCGTTGCCCAATTTGATAATTTATAAAATACCTTCGGAGGGAAAATTAGTAAAAAAATTCTAAACTAGATATTTTGTAGAAATAATTAGCTATAAATAAATAGTCAATCACAGAGTAGAATTGAAGATGTGCAATGCGGATATATGTTAGACCAATGAGAAAGTTAGAATTATCATGTTGGCCACGCTATGATTGGCTAATTATTTAATAGCTAATTATTTCTAGGAAAAATCTAGCTTAGCATTTTTTTTACTAATTTTCCCTCCGAAGGTATTTTATAAATTATCAAATTGTGCAATACACTTTTGTTTATAAAAAAAAATGCAAAAAATCAAGCTATTTCTAACGTAATGTTCACTTCTTTATAAAATTGATGTGAGCTACAAAGAAAAATTTGTTGTGATATTTAACTAGTAAAATCATTAAAATAAATTTTCCACTTCTAGCAGTAAAAAACAAACACGAAAATCGCTAATTTTTATGTTTCTAATAGTTTCTGTTCAAGCTTTTCATTTTGGAAATGGTTTTCACAGAAAATGTTTTAAGATCCCCTGGGGATGAAAAAATGGTTTTTAGCGAATGAACTGATGTGTGTATGTATGTCAAGAGAATATCTGAAAAAAGATAAAGCTCAGGAAGTTGTAACTCAATACTCCGCTCTAGAGCCACCATGAAGACTATGATTAAATCCACCAAGCGGATTTACAGACTTTACAGACTTTTCTTTTAGTTTTTGCGATTTTCTCGAAAATGACTCCAATGAATTTGTTTGAACTTTGCCAACTTCATACACTTACGCCTAATCACCTTCATTTAAACAGTTTCTCAGGAAAATTAATTTTTTGATGGGTTCTGTGGGAGCTGCAACATTAAGCTGTTGCCTAATGTGCCACTTCAGTACCTGTCCAGTTCTACCATTTCTAACATTAAGATACATTAAAGGCATGCCTTGAATTTAAAGTTTGAAGAAAATAGGTTAACTAGAACTGCGACTTTAAGAAGAGATTCTGAGTTTTTTGAATAATTTTTTCAAAACGGCTCCACCAGTTTTCTTTAAACATGGATTGCGATTACTGACAAAATAAACCTTTGTTTGATACATTTTTACGGAAAACCTGATGTTAGGGTGTTGTGGAGAACCGGTCTGTTAGGCTTAAATTTAAACTGCCGTTACTAACTTACAGCTACATTGGCTGCTGCCATATATGTACATATGATGCAGGCTCAACCAAGTTGTCTTTAAAGTTGCAATGGTGACCAATAAAGTTGTCACTTTTAGTTTGAAACATTCCAGGAAAATAGTTTTTAGCGGGTTCGACAGAGGGGGGTAGTGCAAATTTTGATAGAAGAGGACAGCAGATAGCGCTGCCATCAAATGTAATCACATTCACACAGATTTTCTTCATACTTGGAATGTTTACTAAATATTTAGTTAGCTTCAATATTATAGTATTGGGGGGGGGGACACCTGGGGACTATCATGTATCAATTTTCTTGCAATAAAGTAGCAAACAAAAGTCACCCGCTTGTTGTTACACCAGTTTAAAGAAATCCAATGGTGTCTGCTATAGAAAATAGTGGAAAACTGAAAGGAAATTCGCACATTCGCTTAACTAACTGTCTCAAATTCACAATTTTAGCAACATATTTCATTTTCATTAACATTATACAGGTGGTAGAATGTACAATGCACTGAAATAACACTTTAAAGAGAAATCTAATGTAAAACCCCCTCACCAAAGGGGGGACTCAGTAAAAATCAATTTTCTTAGTAAAAAAGTTGGCAAACAAAAGTTTATATAATTAACTGTATATAAAATGCATGTTTTCAAGAAAATTGCAAAAATTTCCTGTCGGAATAATAAGTTTGAGCTTCCAATGGATTTTCGCTTTTTTTTTGTTCGCCCACAAACACCTATTTCCATTGAAAACACAATTCAAAAACCCCCTTACTTCCAAACATTTACAGAATCAATAAAATATTTTAATCTTTTCAATTTTGGGATTTTGGGCATATCCTATTATAGGAACGTTATATAAACGATGGGGTTTTGGAAAATCTGACATGAACAAAGCAATAAAAGTATTATAACATTGAAAACCAGCAAGTGTGAGTGTAATAGAAAGATTACGTTGAAGTGAACTCTCTACACGAATGTGGTGAATTGGCTCTGACGATGGATAGAAATCCGAAACCGGTCAGGAACAAAATGAATATGCATTCAACGACGGGTAAAATACCAGATATTATCCAGCATTGCATACCCATCCACATATTCAATATTATAATATTTATTGCGATTATACAAGGAGGTTAGTGGTAGGCAGATTATTGAACAGTTGGTCCCTCTACTGCATACTTCACAATCTGACTGTTTGTTTTTGTTGTGAGATCAATCTGTCTATTACGCTGATAAAACTTAGTGATCAGTGAGATGTGCAGAGTATTACAGAGTCAAGTTGAAAGCAGTGCGGCCCAGGAGGGTTATACGCCCTACGCACAGTGGGGTGGAACACCTATTAGTGATTTATATGCTCTTTATATTGCCAGGATTGGACATTATCCAATCATAAAATATTTCAAATAACACTTGTAACCTCCTATTTTCAAAAGACCTACCCTACTTGGTATGAAGTCCTGTATTCATATAAAGTAAAGTCTTTCTTTGTAAACAATATTTATGTTTGGCTGTTGTTAATTAAACAAGCTAAAAAATTAGTTGGCTGGGGCCAAAGAAGAAACTTTTTATGTAAAGTAAAGGGGAAAAATTGTTCCTATGAAAATGCCACGTATAGTGCTGAAACGTCTGGAATTCTAACAAATAAATAGATTTTGGCTGTGTATGAAGGTTCATTAACTACCAATCAAGTCGTCAAATATTTAAAACTTTTTATTTTTAAAAAAAAGTTTATAGAGTCCTTTGGTGTCCTTCCTCAGGAACTACAACACAACAAACAATATGGATATCAAGAAAATTGTATGATCAAATTGAAACATATAACAATCAAACAATGTTAGAAAGATATGATACCTGTTAAGGAAGAATGGAGAGTTAAAGGAGGTTTGAGGAACTTATTGTTTGGTTGTAGAGCAGGGTATGCTTTGCAAAAAAAACAGAGAGGGGAAATTTTTTCCAAGTTGGAAAATGAAGAGTGGAAGAAATGGAATTATAAGAGAAATAAATGAATATAAATAAACTAGCAAATGAGTGGAAAGTGTAGAAAGTTGGTATGTGTAATTTAGTGGGGGGGGGGGGGGGGCTTTTTGAGGAAGCGGAAAATGTTGTTGTAAGAAGAGGTAATGACGTCCTTGTCTTTTTTGTAGTTGATAGAGTTAGGGTTGATGTTAATGTGGATGGATTCAGATAGAAGTCGGTTCATATGGTTGGAATGGGTGGTTAGGACAGAAGCATTTCGGAAATCAAAGGAGTGGGCAAGGGTGAGTGCATATTTTGTGAGGGCTATACTGTCAATTTTTTTGTTAGCTATGTCTAATTCATGTTGTCTAAGTCTGTTCGTAGTTGTTGTTTTGTGATTCACCAATGTAACATGCGTTACAGGGTTCCATCTTTGGCTCCAGCCAACTAATTTTTTAGCTTGTTTAAAGTATTTCTTATTTTCCAGGTAGTGCTGCAGGGCCAAGTTAGTAGTTATCATGGGCGGAGGCCCAACATCTTAGATGTCTACTCTAAGAAATTAACTGGACAAGTAGCCATAGCAGATCGTCTTTGTAACCATAAAGAGTGTTGCGCGATGAATAGTATAATAATAAAGCTTTATTTGCACACTTTACAGAGAAAAAGCCTCTCATTTTGGAGGTTTATGAGTTCATATTGTATATTCCAATACAATGTTTACAATATATACAAAAGTAAGCCCTGTAACTAATAATTTTATAAATATACTAATTTTCCGATCCCTTGGCGTCCATTCAGAACTTCTTTTAGCCCACAATGAGATGGTTAAAATTCTTAACGAATAGTTAAAATCCTCTACGAATTCCAAACTCCTTGAATGTTAAAACTTTCTCTTCTACCATTGGTGAGGATTTTAGTTTTTTTTCAATTTCGCGTCAGTCCCGTTCTTTTACATTCTCTTATCAGATCGCATAACATTTCTTTTGCCTGTATTAAATTTGGTGCGAAAAGTACAATATCGTCGGCAAAACGAAGATGATTTAGGAACACTCCATCTATGCTGATACCATTCTTCTCCCAATCTAGTCTTCTAAAAATATTTTCCAACACACAGTTGAAAGTATCGGCGGTAGAGGGCAACCCTGCCTCACTCCCCTCTCTAAAACTAAAGACTCTTCCCTTCCTTTCTAACATAATGTAGGCCTTATTATTCGAATAAATTTCCTTAAGTAGCTCAGTCTAGGTTGGTGTCGAATGCCTTTTGAAGGTCAATAAATATTAGATTATTTCTATTTTATATTCTCTACACTTTTGTGCAATTTGATTTATTGTCTGGAGATGGTCGATTGTTGAGTATGACGGGCGGAAACCTGCTTGCTCTTCCGATTGATTCTCACTAATTTTATTTTTAATTCTATCTTGTACAATGTATGCGAATAATTTTTACATAACTGATGTAAGGCTAATAGGGCGATAATCGTTAATTACATTTCTTGAACCGCCTTTATGCAAAATAAGAATCTTATTGCATTCCCATGGACTTGGAATAGTAACATGCTCTAAAATATTAGAAAAGAACCTAGTTAATGCTTTACTTAACGAATTTTTACCATTTTTAATCACTTCTGCCTCAACCTGGTCATCCCTGCAGCTTTACCTAATTTTAATCTCTCTATTGCTTTGTCAACTTCCCCTTTCAATATGGGTAAGAATTCCTCCCCATTCTTCTCTACTAACATCTTGCTTTCCTTACTCTAAACTTCGGTCCCGTTTATAAATATTTTCATAGAAGGTTGTAATATTTTCTAGTATTTTTTCCCTATCTGTTATTATACCTTCTGGCGTTTCTAGTTTTTGGAATCCACAACTTCTTTATACTTGATATTTCTTTCTTCATTTTTTTTATTGAACCTTCTTCTACTACAGTTTTAAAAAATCATTTCTTCTTCGTATTTCTTCAGATCCATTCTAATCTTCTTCTATACTAGTTTCCTCAATTCTGCATGTTCTATTTTCTGAATTTCTGTCTTGTTCATTATTTTATTATACTTTTCCCTTTTCTCTATCAAATTAATAGTCTCATCCGATAATTTTTTAGTTTTCCTTTTCTGAATCTTTTGTCTTTGATTTTCTTCGTATGTTCTTCTAGACGCTGTTTCGATTGCCTTGATTATTGTATCATATTCCTTTTGGATATCCATAGCATAATCTGGTATTAATTTAGACATCTCTTCTTCCAATAATTCTTCATAACGTTCTCTAGATTCACCTATACTAGGAGTTATATTTTCTTGTTTCCCGATAATTTTAAATGGTCTCACCTCTAACTTTATTATACAATTTACAAATCTATGGTCCGAATTAAATGGGAAATCAGTTTCTACTTTCACAATTTTGACTTTTCTTATACCTTTCATGAGTAGATAATCAATCTGGAATTTCTTTCCCTTGGGAGAACACCATGTCCATTCGCCTTCCCTGCTTGATTGGAAAAAGGTATTCAATAGCTTTAAACCCTAACTGGCTGCAAAATTGACCAGAAGTTCTCCTCGCTCATTCCTGTTTCCATATCCGAAGGGCCCTAATATATTCTCCTCGCTCTGCCTTCGTTTTCCTACTACTGCATTAAAGTCACTTATTACCATTGTTGTACAACTACTAGAGGGGGATAAATATATTTCTTCCTCCAGTTGATTATAGAACTGCATTATCTCATCCTCTGTACTTGCAGTTGTTGGGGCATGGACTTGGAGTAAATAAATTTCTCTATTCTATACTTTTATTCTTAATGCGGCTATTCTCGGAGAAATAGGTTTAAATTCATTTGTAACAATATTTTTATTTTTTCTTCACCAAGAATCTCACTCCGTAATTTCCGGCCTGTGCAGCTGTATGAAAGAATAAGTTTCCATTCTTTAATTCTACAGATACTTCCAGATTTCTTCTAATTTCAGCCAGTCCTACTATATCCCAGGAAACATTTTCAAGAGCATGTTCTAGTCCCACCAACTATCATTACTTAATAATGTCTGAGTATTAAGTGTACCAATATTAAATGTCCTATACCTCCTCGCTTTTCCTTTACCCGTGTTGACCTTAGACATGCTGGGTCCTCCTCCAATTCCTTCCTGACAGGTAGTAATTATTATTTACTATTGCCCTCTGGTCTAAAGCCTGGATTTTTCTTATTGCTGTAACCCATATTTCCCTGGTTCTAGATTTCTTATCAATTTCATCCCTCTTACTAGATTACATAAATCAGTTTCTTCTATTTCATTCTCTTTGTCAGAGTTTCAGCCCTTATCGAGGGAGATCCCTTCTCAATCTGTTTGACTTCCGGCGATTTTTCTTCACTTCTTCCTCTTTTATTCTGCACACTTATGCCATCCTGTAATTCCGTTAATGTATGTAATTTACCATTTATTAAAAGCTTGTCATATTTAAAAAGTACTTTATCCCCCCTGACTTTAGCTAAATCATAATATTGTTGTAATTCTTTCCTTATTTTCCGGTCTTCTTTAGACAAAGCTTCTTTAATTCTTATATTTTTCGTATCTTCTTTCCCAGCCTGTTTATATTTATTTCTGAGGATATCATTTCTTAATAAAGCGGAAGTTAGTATAACTTTTATAAGTATATCTCCACCGTCTCTATTATTTAGAATAATAATTTCACCTAATTCATACTTAGAAATAACTATTCCAATATCATTTAAAACATTTATTAATTTTTCTTGGCGGTCCCCGATTCATCTGCCCTATCCAAACCAAACACTACATATTATGCCGCCTCTCTCTTATCTGCTCTCTGTAATTTATCATTTTGATATTAGCTAAATCATTTTTCATTTCCATAATTTCTTTTTTATACATTTCTTCAAAACTGTTCAATTTCATTTCTAATGAATCCAAAATTAATACCTTTTCTAAAATACATTTATTTTTTCATCTAAACCAAGGACATTTTCCTTTCTTTCTTTTTTTATTTTTAAAATTTTGTTTTATTTTCTTCTATTAAATTTATTAGTTATATACTAGTATAAATGATTAGCAATTTCTAACAATGAATTATATTAACTATAACGTAATTTTAAAATTATTATAGTTTAACGACGTAATAAATAGCTTAGAATTTGTTTATTCATATATTGTTAAAACAGAGAGCGGAACAGATTGTTTATTTAGTGAGAGATAGGGCCAATGCCCATCAAACAGTAGCACTCCCCACCAATCTACTGCACTGTCCTACACAGATTTCTTGAATAGTTCACAGAATAGAATTACTTTTTAAAACAAAAACCACTCGATAAATTTTCCCGCAACTTCGTGTACTTACACAAATATCACTATACTATATACCTGCCAACTTTCAAGCGAAACTAAGCACTACAAACAGAAATAATTTGGATTAAATGCAGAACGATGTTCACTGCATGAATGTACATCACGAAAAGACCTACCCTACTTGGTAAAAGTCCTCTATTCATATAAAGTATTTCTTATTTTCCAGGTAGTGCTGCAGGGCCAAGTTAGTGGTTATCATGGGCGGAAGCCCAACATCTTACATGTCTACTCCGAGAACTTAACTGGACAAGTAGTCATAGCAGATCATCTTTGTAACCACAAGGAGTGTAGCGTGTTGAATAGTATATTTTAATATAAATAATTATAAATTGAAAATAATTTACACAAGAAATCAGGTATTATTATTATTATTATTATAAATTTTTAGACTTCCTTTGACAACATTCTGTAACTTGTCGCCACATACAGCAGCCAATCTTGCAAATTAACTTTTTCTAAAAATCAGTTTTCAGTGTTAGAAATAGTGTATTCTTAATGGGTCTCAACTCATATAAATGACATTTAGAAAACTTGTATAAATCACTCACATCATCCTACATATACCAAACTTACTTACATGGATGTGCCAGTTTTACATCATTAACATCACTTGAACAGTTCATAGGTTCTGCAGAGTTAGTTGGTGTGTGAAATGCTTGGGTTTAGCTTGCCCATGGGCGATCTCTATCTGAACACCATAGCTGAGCACCGACACTCCTACCATGTACTCTCTATATTTTACATCGACCGATGTGCGAATACTGACATCCAAAGGAGACACAAGTAGATCTTTGGCTTTATAGCCACACTTTCTAAATTTTAATTACTTGCGGTCTGCCGATATTGGGTCACATATTCAGGGACCGACAAAATAAAAAACACGTTCCCATGAATTCTCAGTTTCGGGTAACTGAAACGAATGCAATTCCAATTTCTTTTACAACAGTGAGAGAGAAGACAGGGAGAGACATAGCGATTTGATTTCATAGTTTTGGCATAGGTCGATATTGGTGATGATCGGGGGTTGGGGAGATACAAACAAATACAATAAATCTAATAAAGCTAAAGCAATGCGTCCACTATAATCCGACGGGAGAGTGTCCTCATCCTCTCTCCAAGAAAGAGTAAATGAAGACCGGGTGTGGCATTACTTCAAAGAAGAAAGAAGTTGAAAACAAAAGAAAAGTTCCAATTGAAGGCGTACGTCTTTCTGGTCCTGAATACTGAAATATATTGATTTTATTATTCTTTTACTTCCGGATACCAGAACAGACAGAAAGATGTGCAAACAGACAAAACTTTTGCGAACTAAATAATGAAATGTATAGAGTCCGACCGCTTCAACTGAATAATAACATAAATTTGAACTTGCTGTAGAGGGGGGTGATGTACCTGACAATGATGATAATTTAGTGCAAATTTTATGTAATTATATAAATATATATGTATCTGTGGTGGTTTACTTTAAATAACTTATAAACAAACTGACAAACAAACATACATTCACTCTACAAGCATACACGGTCAGTGTCTATTTTGTACAAGAAAATTGTTGTTCCACGGCCTATATATACTGGTCTCCTATACGTCATGCTTTTCCAAACACACACTCACATATATATATCTACACCTACACCATTTAACTAATACATTATACGTCTAGTGACTAACGTTTGAGTGAGTGAAAACACTGCTATACGTTGGTTGTTCTAAATTAAAACGTCCGCATGCCCCACTACCGGATCCTGCACTACCCCATCCACTGGTGGTCCAGTAACACAGCCTTTCACTCAAACCGCCATTTCTACACTCGAAATGGATACACTGAAACAGCCGGAAAATTGAAATGGAAATAATTGTTGGCGACATTTTCCCAGCCCTAACAGTTGGGTTACTGAGAGGCATTTTTTAAACTCGGATATCCAACCGATTTATAGAAATTTTATAGAAAACTGATATTATTTAAAATTCCTTTGTTTTAATATTCCTGCAAAGGCAAGTAGTGGAGGTAAAAAAAGTATTTTTTAGGTTGTATCAGGCAATGAATGTGACTACATTTTAAACCACATGGCACTGCTTTATCAACTGCAAAAATATTATTGTGCAATTTAGAGGTAAACCTAACGCCTTACATTCTCACACAACTATCTTTAATTCCATTTTTTTGGATGAATGTTACAAATAAGAGTGTTAGTAATAATGTATATAGTTAGTATGCGAAGTTTAAGAAAAATCGTCGGCGCCATTTGTGCAAAAACAGCAAAATAAAAATCTGGTTGTGAAACACTCACACGACTTTCTCTTACACTAATCAATGAAATTCAATCAAGAATTTTTTTATAAAATTGCAACGTTACAGGGCTGCCATGAAAATAGAGGTGGGTGTTATATATGTAAATGCCCGTCCTGACAGTTGTGCTGGTAAATATTACAAAGTAAAATAGAATTTGACCAATTGGCTAAGTGAGTAGCTTAGGTTGGAGACACAGATCCGCCACACTCAATAGATTACTGTTCATTTTATACAAAACAGAAAACACAATATACAATAATGACACAACATAATTCGGTAAAAACTTATGACAAATAAAAGAAACTGTACAGACTACGACAAGACCGGACTTTAAAATACAGACAGATTGCACAACCATGTGCTAGATTTAACACAATATAGAATACGCCATTGCAGCCATAGCTAGACTGATCTACAGTTAATAATATGTATGTCCATAATTGAAATAAAAATATAATTTTTACTATCTTCAACAAGACTGGGTATAAACCTATTTTATAATTGACATATTTGAATACATAATACATATCAGTGGAGATATTACTTACAAACCTGACTGGCCTTATGTGGAGCACTCAATGTTAAAACCAATTAAATTTTTATTAACTGACAGACCCCCCCCCCCTCAATTCCCTACTAAAATCTATTTGTCCAGAAAAATGTTTCAAATAAAAATGAAACGTTTCTATATATACAGCAAACATTCCAAGTTTAAAGAAAATCGTTGTAACCGTATTCGAGAAAATTCCAAAAAAATAGAAAAACCTATTCTAAAAATTGCATCTTCGGTTAACCGATTTTCTTCAAATTTGGAATTCTATCAATGCTTCCAATGTGCATTAATAGTGTGTGCGTGGTAAAAACCATATATCATAGTGAAGTGGTACTTTAGAGGGAAGCATAAGGTTAGTGTTCCCTCAGAACTCCAAAAAAATCAATTTTCCCTGGAAAATGTTTCAAATAAAAGTGACTGGAATTTGTTTAGATAGTATACGAAGTTTAAAGAAAATCATTGGAGCCGTTTCCAAGAAAATCACGATTAGTGAAAACAATTTCGAAAATCTGGCCCGATCGCAATAGTTTCTCGCAATAGGACAGAGAGTGCGCAATAGTCGCACTTCCAATTGATGAATCTTTTTTAAATGGAACATCAAATTTGAGCTTTCTGCAATTTTTCATTTTTGAGTTACTTTGTTATCACATGCCACACACAAACTGCACATACACGTAGTAGAATTTGGTGAGCAAATATCTGAACGTAGAATAACTTTTTTGATAGGCCACCTATTTAGTTGAACGCGAACGTTTTTCTTATATTAAAAACGAACGAACGTACTCTCATAATCAGAAGGTGGTGGAATTCTCATTGTATTGGAGATGGTGGAAAAACGTATTCTACGCATGATGCAACTGCCATATCACAGATAACGTTTGAATTTTTTTACTCACGGGGCCTCTAAACATGATTTCTGGTGAAAATTTGACACAGTCGCGATACATCCTCTTTTAGCAGTAACAGAAAGTAAAAAAGTTACAACACGATGTTGGTAGTTAGAAGACAAGTGTTCAATTTAAATTGTTAATTATTGTAAGTGGAGTGTGTGTTTTAGCATAGCGGGCGGTGGCGGGGATGTTTTGGAATTGTTAATGTTAAAAGGGAAGCAAATCTGTGGTGATGCGCTCGGCGGCGCCCCTCGCTAGAAGTACAAAATTACCCTGAAGGGTTGTGGACATAGTTTGAAACAAGAGCAGCGCTGAGCTTTCCACGGCTTTCCACCCCCTGTTCTGTTAATAGCCCCTTACAGACTGCCAACCTTCCTCGATGTGTGTGTGTGTGTGTGTGTGTCATTAGTGATAACATTAGGTCCTCCCACCCTTGTTGAAAGTACACCTTGTTTTGTGGCAACATAAATAGTCGCTAAGCTGCATTCAACTAGATCTCCTCTCTACACTCACTACTATAGCTAAACCAACATGTAACATGGAAGGAGATCTCAATGAAAACTGAACGCTACATAAACACGCACTGAAAAGATGTGTCTTTAGTTTGTGACTGTATTACAATGTAGATATTATTTAATAAGGTGAATTTCTATTTTTACTTTCTCTAACAGCTGTAAAAGAAACTACTACGATCGTGAAAATTTTCATTCAATTGGGATTTTCACCGGAGATAAATTTTTCAAAACTACAGAGCACTCAAAGTAGGTTTTCAGAAAATGTCATTATTTATCAAATGCATTGGGTAATGAAACTTTAACGATTCCGTCTATAATCGCTCATCGTATTTTACTACATTGTGGGCATTAAGGAAACTAAAATTGATCAATTAGAGCAAATGTCAGCATTTTACTAAAAATATATTACTTGATGAAAAGCTAAGAGTGCACTCTAGTGACAAAATGGTCATTCATTTTTATTATCTTTTCCAATTGCTGCGTGGTGTCTCTTGGGTGAATGATAGTTATGGCTAGTTCAAAAGAAAGATAGAATTTCGGTCTCAGCTAGTTGCTGAGTAGTAGAAGAGTGTGTGCTGGAACACAAAAACACGCTCTAAGACTGCGCAAAAAGAAAAACATAAATTTCAAATAAAAAAAGGAATGTGGTAGACTTAAAAGAGCCACAATAAGAAGGAAGTGAGTTGTGGTAGTGAGGATAGTTGGTGGTGTAATGCGGTGGTGGCTTACAGCCTCCAGAGAACTACCACTGAGCAGGGAGGGTGAGAGAGCCCAGTATAACACACAGAAAAGACTGTAAGAGTGGGCTTTATAGGAGTACGTGGCGGAGAGAAGAAGGATGACGCTGCTCGGGGCCAGTGCAGTTAGTTCACGGGGAGGTACACAGCTCGGCCGACCGTGCAAGACACTGCGGATATTTCCATGTTTCCATTCTCCTCTTAATGTCCACCATTTAAACAGTTTTCTCCACTTTCTTCTTTGTGTGTTGTGCCTAAGATGGAGAAAGGACTTACTGCACTTACACATATATAACATACTTAGCCACCATAAACCACACAAACAGTGTACTAGCTCGCTTTTAACTAAAGTGATGTTAAACGTTCTCACCAAGTTACAACTATGAACGGCCATACTTTATTCTGGCTGTTCTCTAGCAAACTCGTTAAAACTGAATCACTTCATTCCTGAAATCCACTTTTTATATCATCAAATAAGCCTTTTAAATATAGAGTGACACAATGCCTACAATGTTTGCGTTTTGGGCACATTACTAAATTATGTAAGGGTAAACCTAGGTGTGCAAAATGTGGAAACACTGAGCACACTAGAGAAGATTGTATAAATCAAGTGATATGTGTAAATTGTAAACAAAGTCATCCAGCTAATGATAAGGAATGCCCAGAATGGGAGAGACAAAAAATTATTAAGAAGGCCATGTCCTCTCAGTCACTACCCTACACAGAGGCAGATAAAAAATATCCTAAAATCAGCGTTCCAACTTTTAACTCCTTTGAAATTCTAACTGATTTCCCTCCACTCCCAGAAAGTCATCAATTAGAGCCTACAACTGATTATAATACGTATTCAGAAAAAGGTAAAAAATCTAATTTAAAAAAACGAAAGATAATATCTCCTTTAAAACCTGAAAGAAAAAGGAGTGACGATTTTGAAATCGAAGATAGTGAAAAATATGTAAAAGAAAGAGAGAGTAAAGATATAGAAATTAAAACCTGTGATTATGTGAATCCATACAAAACTAGTAAATGTGAAAAATTCATTTCAGAAATTGCCAAATTATTAAGCAATCTCAGAAATCATAGTAATAGAGATGAGGCAGAAGTTTTGGACTTGATAGGAGCTACTCTACACAATTAGTAACAGATAATTCTAAAATTACAGACAAGCTTAAAGACAAATACAAACCAACGGTATCTGATATAGAACCTATTAATAATTCAACTTAATACCCTGAATACTATTACAGAATAATAATAATAAACAAATGACAATAGCAAGTAAATGGATAATATAATAAAAAAGATTAAAATTAGTATCACTCACTTTGGGTCTTATTTTAACCCTATTCCTATCTTTTATCACAATAAACGAAGAATATAAAAATAATACAACACAATTCTCGCAGTGCAAGTGGGAAATGGGAAGAAATTGTTAATTATTTAAATATACCTGAAGCACATGTAGCCCTACTAAGTGAAACTTGGTTTCGAAAAAATAGAGAATATAAAATAAATAATTATAGCATAATTCGTAAAGACAGAGATGATGGGTACGGGGGTGTGAGCATAATTTTACATAACTCTCTGCAGTATTCAGTTGTCAACATACCCGACCTTTACCCCATTGAGGCAGTTGCTGTGCAAACAATAAATACAACACCCAATCTCTATCTGATCTCTATTTATGTACCTCCTAATACAAATATGGGGAGACAGAATGTAAACAAACTATTTAATTTTATTAATCAAACTTGGGAGGCGACTTTAATGAACATAATTTTGTCTGGAGTGATCGTGAATGCAAACGAGGAAACTTAATTTGGGACTTTAATAATTATGGGAGGCGACTTTAATGGACATAATTTTGTCTGGAGTGATCGTGAATGCAAACGAGGAAACTTAATTTGGGATGAAATATTTAATTCAAATCTATTATTATTAAATGACGGCTAACCCACGAGACGAACATCGGCGGTTGATCTTACTTTAACTTCGGTTCACCTGTTTAATACAATAGATTGGGAAGTTACCGATGAAACCTTGGGCACCGATCACTTTATAATCAATATCAGTATAAATGCAAATCTATCACTAAGGAAAACAAACCGAAGAAATTATAAGAAAATTAATAATGATAATTCATAGAAGAAATAAATAATAGGCTTGACCCAAATAAAATTTATGACGTTGAAGAATTCACTAAGCTAATAAACTTAGCGGGGGAAGAAGCGATTCCTAGAATGCACTTAAACCATCCGAAATTCACTCCTAAGCCTTGGTGGAACAATGAAATACAATTAGCCTATAAAGAAAAAAATGAAGCCTGGAAAATCTATTTAAGTTACCTAACCCCGGACAATTATAGCTATTATAAAAGTAAGTTAAATAGAGTAAAACATTTAATAAAAAGAGGAAAAAAGAAAACATGGAGGGCTTACACGGAGTCAATCGATCCTTCTAACATACCTAGCACATGGAGAATAATTAAGAAATTTCAAGGCAAATATAATAATAAAATTCCTAAACCACTTTCTAGTAATGATGCAGCGGAAGAATTTCTAGGAATTCTGACGTCATCGAATCCAAGCAATCGCATTTTAAACTTCAATTATAATAGTCCAATTAATAATATCAGAATATAATGAACTTGGACATAAAAATAACGGAATTAGAGGCCGCGCTTTATAATAAAAAAAGTACAGCACCTGGGTGCGATGAAATTAATTATGATTTGATTAGGAAGCTGCCTGATAAATGTAAACACACATTGGTAAATATTTTTAATGACATATGGCATAGCTCATCCTGCCCCCAGGTCTGGAGAATAATAAAATTTTTACCCGATACTTAAACCTAATAAAGATGCTAATAACGTTAAGTCTTATCGCCCTATTGCACTAATTAACTGTCTAACCAAAATTTTCAACCTTATAATTAAAAATAGGCTTCAGTGGTTTATAGAAAATAACAATATATTAAAAAATACTTCTATGGGGTTTAGGCCAGGTAGATCGGCCATAGATAACATTGAGGTCCTCACTAATGACATAGTTGGATTTGAAAACAAAAAATATATTCCAGCTGTATTTCTGGATATAGAGAAAGCGTATGATTACGTTAATCTAGAAAAGCTACTTCAGATATTAGAGTCCTTACAAATTCCTGTTTTATATCGCAACTGGTTAAAGTCATACCTAAGTAAAAGAGAGTTAATATTGGATACAGAAGAAGGTCAGGCTAAGAGGGAGTGTGCAGGAAGCTTGCCCCAAGCATGTGTCCTCAGCACTTTACTTTTCAATATATATACTCTACCCATACATTATGCCGGCGTTACAAAGGGAAAATTATTAAGTATGAGGACGACTTCGTTCTGTATACTGAATCCACGAAGTTGGAAGAAGCCATTGGTGCCCTGCAAGCCGAAATAGATATGGTCTCTTTAAAATGTTCCGAGCTTGGGCTAAATATTAACCCTGACAAATGCTGTTTAGTTCCATTTACAAGACGTAGTTGGACGAGAAATAGTCTGAATTTAACAATTAATACCAAGAGAATTAAAGTTGAAAATAATTATAAATTTCTCGGTATTCGTTTGGATTCAAAATTGTCTTTCAGATCTCACATAAAAGACTTAAAACAGAAAACAATGAAATACATAAATTCTATGAAAAGCATTGCAGGCGTAAGTTGGGGGGCTCACCCACAGAGCCTGTTAGTATTATACAAAGGGACGATTCGATCCATTTTAGATTATGGGGCTAGCATTTACGGTAATACCAGGGAAAATATCTTAAAGGACCTAAACGTTATTCAAAACACTGCACTTAGAATAAGTTTGGGGGCTCTGAAATCTACGCCTATTAATGCACTGTTAGTCGAAGCTGGAGAATCTCCTCTTGCACTAAGAAGAAGATGGCTGTGCACAAAACGTTTAATAAAAATTTTATCCGATCGCACTCATCCTCTACACAATACAGTGAAAAATAATTCTTCACCAAATGTGGATGTGAATAGAAGGGTGTTCTACAACTGCTTAAACATCTCAAGAAATTTGTTTGATAACTGCCAAATAACTAATGGGCGCCCAGCGTACCAGATTCCCTTTCCTGCACAACTGTTTGAAATCAGAGCTACCTCCGCGGTAAATAATATAAACGAGTCCAAACACGATATCCCTAACAGAATTCTTCAAATTGAAACCCTCTCTATGATCAATGAAAATTATAGAGATCATTATAAGATATATACAGATGCCTCCAAAAAAAATAATTACACAGGAATTGGTATTTATGACCCGCAAAGACACTTGTCAGTTAGTGGCCCAGTTAACACCTCAATGTCCATAACTAGTGCCGAACTTCTGGCCATTCTCAGTGCAATTAAGTATGCGCAAAATATTAAAGCGAACAACATTGTAGTGTTTACGGACTCTAGAGCCAGCTGTGTGATGTTAGAGAAAGGGTACTTGGGGAAAACTAAAAACTACCTAGTGTATGAAATTATAAAATTATTGGAAACGTCTTCATCTTTTAGTTTTCAGTGAGTCCCTGCACATACAGAAGTATCGGGAAACGAGGAAGCCGATAGATAAGGCAGCCAGGAAAGAAATCAGTGGTTTCTAAAAGGAATGCGGGTGCTAAATATCTTGTACCGCTATCAGAACTTTTTATTAAAGGAAGAGCGCTCCTATTGGAGGAATGGCAACAATTGTACGAGCATGAATCACTATATGAAGGCAACTTCCATTTCACATGCGTACCGAGCAGAAAAAAAATAATAAAGCTGACGCGGTTAAGAACAGGGTATGCGCTAGTCAAGAGGATTTGAAAATGTTTAAACTGGTAAATTCTGAGAATTGTAATAATTGCAATGTTCTAGATACTGTGGAGCACAGAGTAATGACTTGTAGACAGAATAGCCAATTATTTAAAAAATTTCACAGCCTCCCTGACTTAATAAATTCAAGAAATCTGGCATATTAAAAAGCATTTCTCGCATTTTTAGATGAGGCTAAAATTATAATTTAATGAACGTATCGGAAGTATGGATTTCAAAACATAGGTATCTGACAATATGGGTGTCTCGTAAAAGACATCTAGGTCAAAAAAAAAAAAACATAATTCAACAACGGTCAACAAATACTTTTATATTTACAACTAACTACATATTTTAGTTTGCCAAACTTAAAGACAATGGTTGGGGTTAATTAAAAAAAGTCTATATCATCTAAAAAAAACATGCATTAAAGTTGTATTTTTCGGATTGATGACTTAATCCGATAACCTATTTGGACTTCAACCCCGACAAAACCTATTTGGAATATTAAGTTTGAGCTCCTTGAGATCACTCACCCATATTTCTTTCAATATTTTTTCTCCATGTTCACAGAACCTAAAAACATGTATTACCAAAAACTCAATTTCGAATTGAATACGAACGTAAGACTTTCTCTTTCAGCCACAAGAGGGAAGAAAATCTAATAAATGATCATGCTATTGCTTATAACATTTTCAATTACTTAAAAAAAAAATAATCAATACAATTTGGTAAAATTATTTTTTTTTTTTAATGTGAATATTACATCATATATAAAACATTGTTTTTGTGTAGCTTTTGTAATTTATTCAATGTAGGATTCTTTCAAGTGTGTTTTTAAAGAGAAAGGTAAGGGAATGAAGTGAGATCGGTGAATAGAGCTGCAGAACAGTGGGAGGGGGGGGCAAGGAAGATTGTAGATAACAGATTAGTGCAGAGGAGAAGAGGAAGTTGGCATCTCCCACAACTCACTGATTAAACTGCTATCTCCGCCTTAGTGAGCTGAGAACTGTTTCTAAAACCTGAAAACCTTGAAGGCGGCCCCAGTATACCCATTATAATCATCTGTAGAATAAGGAATGGTTTGCCAACATACTGATATACAAGAGATACACTTGCGTTGGAGTCCAATCTGTAGTACTTGGTCTTATTTCATCTGTTCCAACTTGGTGGCACAATCCACACATCTTATCATCATTGCCATCCTGGAACAAGAATAGTACACGCATGCGCATGCTGTCTGTATATCTAGTTTTATTCACTAATTACATTAACACATTCTCTATGCTCATACATAATGATATCATGCCATCACAAGCATCGTCTTTCTATGGAAAGAGTATGCATATGTGTGTATTTGTATGTGTCTGTGCAGAATGTGCATGTGTGTATATGTGTAACACAAAACATTGTCACATACCATGTTGTAGCGAACTAAACTCACTAACACATTCTACTAACAAACATATCCAACATAGATATATACATACATACACTTAACAAAATGTAGATTTGTTAAGATGTTTGCAAGCTTTTCCCATAATTTACCAATGCCGCCTTGATAAAATGAAATTTTCCCCTTTTAGTAGTGATTTGAATTGCAAGTTTGTATGTGTGTGTTTGTGTGTGTATGTATGGGTGGGTCTGATGCGTGTGGAGGATCGTATCAAGCCAAACTTTTAGTGTATTCCTAACTTTTCCTACTGTCACAAGATTTCTTACTAACGTTTCATTTCTTAAATGTGAATCAGCACTTTTCACAATATTTTACATATAATAGGAAATAACTGGAGTATAACACTCACACGACTTTCTCTTACTAAGTGTAGTTATTAAAAAACACTTGATTAATAAACGTTTCAATATCCATTACATGCAATAAATATAAACGATAGGGGAAGTTGTTGCGTTGTATGGCTTGTGGACCTGTTTGAATATTTTTACATTGTTGAAGATCTGGTTAAACTTGTAATGGCATTCCCAAAACACTCATACATCAATTTTTACAGAATAACGTCGCTAATAAAATGATCGGTTTATATCTGCGCAACTGGTACAGAAATTTTAAAGAAGTCGTTGGAGCCTAAAAAAACTTCAAAAAAAGGTGAGAACTCTATTCTGTAAAGTGACATTACCGGGCAACCATTTTTCTTCAAACTTGGAATATTTATCAAAGTTTACAGATGCTTGTGAAGTGATTTTTTGGAGGAAAACTTGTACCTCCTCAACAACCTACCCTTAAATAAATTTTCCACTAAATATGTTTGAACAAAAAGCTGTATATAGTAAGCATCTGTGTATAGTAAGTATGGGAGACTTAAAGAAAATTGCTGCATCTATTTCTGTGAAAAATTGAGAAAAAAACGCATAATGGATTTTTGGAATTAGATGGCAACCTTGGCATGCGATCGCATGATAGTATCTACACGAAAACTCAATTTTTCGAACTTCCTTCAATTTTTCGTTTTTGAGATGTTTTCTTCAAATGCACACTTACACAGATGGTTGGCTAAAAACATTTTTCCGTCTCAAAAGGCCTCACAACATATAATTTTCAGTCATGAAAACTCGAAAATTTGCCCCAATCACATTACTTTCTCCTTCTTCAGTAAGAGAAAGTATAACTTTGGTGTAAACTCGTACTCTTAATGCAATCGTACTTTTAATAAGTTTTATGTTTATTTGATAGTATTCCTTAGATATTAATTGAGTTAAATGAATAGGAGATTTTGTGAAGCAATGAAGGATCTGATCAAACCAATGCGATGATAATGTCCTCTTAAGGTTGTGGGCTTGGTAAAGAGAAATTCTTTAATTAAGAGGGAGTGCGGATTTATTCTTACAGAAGATCAGTTTGTGCTGGTAGAGCAGAAGTATCAATGAATCTCTCAAAGAGGAAAACAACTCCGTATTAAAAAACCTATTTTTACTTATTTAATTATTTGTTATGAGGGCAAAGCCCCTAAAAGGAACCGTGAGTTCTCTATCCTATTACAAAAAATTCGGGAACGAAACAACTGACACCACGTTCTTTTATTGCGGTTATTAAAACTGCAATAAGAGAAAGGAAAGTGAGTGTTTTTAACAACTTTTAGAGAAGTGTTTCATTCAAAGTGCCAAAAGGATGTTAATATTAGGAAATATATTTTTTATGCTTTATTTTATCAAAATAAAATAATCTTCATCTAGATCAGCTAAGTTCTTTCAGCGATTAGGGATTAATACTACAACGTTCAATCACAAGTCTTTTTTTATATTCTAATTTTATAATTCATTTAATTGAAGTCCTAGCAATTAGCCAATTGATTTCAATCAAGAAAGTTTGTTTTATATTATCAAAAGAACGATCTTTTCCTGACAGAACACACACACCTACTATGTCCTTACTTTCCGCTTTGTGAATAAATTCTCAATTAGTAAAAAAACTTGCTCGTTATACGGAATGGCTCCAATCTGGTGGAGAAAGTGTGGAGACATTGGGTTTTCCCACGCTGAAGAAGACAACACTCTTCAATACTTGGTCGGACTTATCAGTGAGATGACGCAATCATGGCATCCTTCCATTCCTTCTTGCTTGTGTCTTCACAGTTTGGATGGTATAAAAAAGTTGACTCCCACTGGACTGGACTCTATTAAACCAAACATCGTTGGCAGAAGATCCGAACTAGATTGGCCAAAGAAACTAAGAAATTAAAACGACTTGGCATACTACGTAATTGTCATATAAGGAATATATCTCTTTTATTAAACAGTTTTTATTTTTGGAGAATATTTGCCATTTAGAATCATGAGTTCTGCAGTAAGAGAAAGTGATAACTTCTTTATAGTTAAATTTTTATGAGATAAATTGTTTATGAGGAAAACATTGGTAGATATAGTATTGTAAAAGTGGTTCCAGCTGGAAAATTGTGGTTGTTAGTGAAACAATTCAATTTTTTTTTTAATAATAGTTGAAATAAAGAATAAAAACAAGTAGGAGACAGGGCAGTGAATTAACAGTCCAAATAGAAATATGTTATTTTCGGGGGGTCACATTAGTTTATATTCTCTCTGCACACTCTCACTCCCACACAGTCACATACTACCAATAAAGATTAGACCTGTTTTCTTCTGTCTCCTTTCTGGCTTAGCCTCCAATTTCCTTTCCAAGGAACCAGCCCACCGGCTCCAATTCCAGTCCTCTATCATTCACCGATTTCGCCGCCGCTCATCCCTTTACAAAACTTGGATCCGGAGGTTCTTTACCCACAGACGTTCCCAAACTACACATTGCACTCTTCATTCCCAGGATTTGCTATTTATTTTATTTTCTATTTTCCCACTCTGTCGTTTCTCTGTTTCCTGTTTGCCACTTTCTGTATTCCGTTCTTTCCTGTTGGCTTCAATTTTTCCCACCTTCTATCTCCTATCCTTTCAGTCCTTCATATCATTTCTCAAACCTATTTTCCTTTAATTCCCATCTTCCACCCAGTCTACCCCAATTTTTCATTATGTTGGCTGACCTATACTTCTTTCATTTTCTTCCTTTCATCCTACTTCTTATCTAGACTTGAGCAGCCCTCCTTCCGCTAAATTACGATTTCCAACTTTAAAATGTATGTTAAGAAATCATTTCTAATGGTTGTTTTTATTTTATTACAAAACATATAATTATGATTACTTTTATTACCGTTATTTTAATGGGTCTCTCACTTTCTCTCGTTATCTCAACATACGGCACAGTGATAAGAACTGTGCTTAGTTGTGCAGAAGTAGCCACAGTATTTTTACTGTCTCTCACTGCCATAACAGGATGTATTGCGATCGTATGAAGTTATTTACTGGAATTTTATTTGAAAATATTCCGATCAAATGGTTTTGCGCATATATATATATATATATACACAGCATAAATCAAAAAGGAAAAATCACAGGTGCCTAAAAACTGGGCAATTCGTTTGAGTTTCACCAAGAGATCCCCCTGTAAGTTATGTGCCAAATCCGTGAACTGGCGATTTATTGATATTTTTTTCCCTGAAGTGTGAATTTCCTGAACAGTTTTTCAGTTTTTTGCGATGCTGCCTACAAAAGATTATTTCATTACTATTTATATTACCCCGGACCCCCGTATAATATTAAAGGCAACTAAACATTTAATAACAATACATACTTTGAAGAAAATTAAGTTGAAGGTGCAATAATTGTCCGAGCATGGGTTCCGCAATAATTTCTTTAATAAACCCAAGCACAAGAAGTTTTAATAATTTCAATTCCAGCTTTCTAAACGGAACATCTAAACTAGACTACAAGCACTGTGCACTGAGTTCGATTTCCCGGTTATTACGCCAAACCTCCACAAGCTGAGAGGGTCTCGTCTAGCTCAGTAAAGATGGGAGGTTCACCACAATGAGAGTTAGGGGAAATCTATCCCAAGAGGTTATAGTTGGGCGCCACATATTTTTGTGGAATAGTGAAACCTTTATCCTGCCTTTATAATGCCTTAAGGCAGAAAAGAAAAATGATTATCAACAAAGCGAAACAAAAAAGGAAATAAAAGTCAGGAAGTGCCGGAAAAAGAGAAAGGAAGAAAGAAATGGAGAAGGAAGATAAGGCGGACGGAAAGGAAAGGTAGGAAGGACTTACCGAAATAACACTAATAAAATAAAAATAAAATAAAATAGATAAATGTTTGTATTCTGCCTTCTTAAATAAGACCACTACCAAACCAAAAGATCCCAATAAGTAACCGATGCAGCCGAACAACCGTCTTATTCTAATTGATACCTTTCTGTTTAATGCTGTTAAGAAAAGAGAAGAAGGAAATTCAATTAATTACTCACACCTACACTCCAAACACATGATTTTAATAAGTAAATTCTCCACGTTACAATACATTAAATCTTCCCCTCTGACAATAATAGAAAGGAAAGAAAAAACTGAAACAATAAGCTAACTATAACTATTTACATAAGTATGCAATAAAAAACCCAAAATTATCACTCCAAAACAAATCAAAAAGAAAAGAGAAAGTAAAAAAAAGAATAACAAAAAGCCTAATCTTATATATTAATTAAATAATTGCACAGATAGATTAACCTAATTAGAGCTCTCTTTCACACATTATATTTACACCCAGAATAAAGTTTTTCTTGGTTCAATTTATTTTTATCCCCTTCCAGGCCTGGTAAGTAAACAATTATGAGGAATTACTTCCACGAACACACAAAGACACAGACTACTTGCGTTTTTTTTCTTGTCTTGAAATTTCGTATCCTGGCTTCTCCCTATCTGCCCTCCAGCAAAATCCTCTTCCGAGTTAGGAGCTGGTGTTTCCTTTGAGAAGGGTGATTGATCCCCCCCCCCCCAGCGTGAAGCCAACGTTTTTACCTTTTTTCCTCTCTCGAGAAAACCGTCTGTAACCTTCGTTGTTCTTATTTCTCTTTCCGTAATTTACCTTTTGCAGCTAAAATTCCTTCTTGCGCTCCTCTTCTTCTTCACTGCTGAGTCCCTTCGTTTGTAGTTTTTATTCTCTAATTTTATGCGTAATCCTAACTTAAAGTAAACTAAACTAACTTAAAGTAAACCTATCCTAAACCTACTCGGATTAACTTACAATTATTCTAATTCTAATACCTAACCACTAATCTTAACAGCTATTTTTTTTTTAAACTTAATTTCTTGGCGGGCGGGGGGGGGGCTAGTGCGTTAATATTGTTACAGCGTAACACGGTCTTGATCACTTACTGCTGTAAAAGACTCCTTACAATATCCGGCACCTAGGATACGGTCAAAATCCTTCAACCGACTCACTGATTTATTTTTCCATGATTTTCTAGAAGACCCAAAGGAATTTCCCTAAGAGCTCGCATTACTAAATGTCCAAATAAAGGCCTACCACTTATATTTGGAATATTTTTGTAGGAAAATTGATTTCTGGAATTGTACTAGGTAAACTACAACTTTACGCTCACTTCTAGAGTGTCTACTTCAGTGCAGTGCACTTTTTTACCACCTGAACATCCTGAACAGCGTTTCTCGTACACAATGGTGATGCTAGAATACCAAGTTTAGCAGTTCCAGGTGGAAATGCAACTTTACCAAACTTTCTTATTTATCTTGACCAAGGCTTCTAATGATCATTTTTAATCTTAAAATGCTTACTGTACATTTATAAACTATTACTTTTATTTGAAACATTTTTTCTGGTAAACATTGATTGCAGGTGGATAACAGACACGTAGGATTTATGTCTATATTGCACAATCAGTATTCTTGGGACTTATGTTGCCAATTGGTCAACAATTTATGTCAGCATCTGGTGTGTCCATCAGCATTGTAATGTATGGCTCATCACTACCCTATGTATGTGATATTAATCAAGTTAATCAATAAACGTTAAAAAATCCAGGTTTGTTAAGAATTTCGTGTGAGTGCTTCACACCACATTTTTACCAACTCAATAATAAGTTTGGTTTCAGAATTCCTACTCAGCCTAGATCTTCTACACTAGACGTAGAGATGGTTGGAGATCCAGACAGAATCAAGAAAAAACAGCAAGTTGTCAATAATGGACATATTCTCATTTATTTATCCACTATAGCTAATTTTTTTTTCCCTTTACCTGATGCCATATAAGTGATATTCTCAGAGTTAAATTACTAAAACTATAATATTCGTCCTATACCCTATATAAATATTATTTAGTTACGTTTTACACTATATACATTTTAATAACTTATTTATTTACAAGGTTTCTACATATTTTTTACTATTTCTAAATACTGTTAATTAATTTAGTTTCTACTACAATTTTTATTATACTATCTATTTTAATCGGGTCATTTGTCAAGGCCTCCTAGTGTGTCTGGAATACTGTTACAATGTCTACTTTGTCCACTGGACACTCCACAATTATATGTTGTACGGTTATGGTACATTACATGCCAGGCATATGGGAGGATTTTCTCCGCACATGAGGTAACCATGGGCTAACCAGGCATGGCCAATCCTTAGGCGAATAACTACTACCTCTTCCCTGCGGTTACCCCGCGTTGAAGAGTTCCAAGCTGTTTCAACTGTTTTATTGGTTCTAAACTTATTGTTCGTTACTGACGACTACTCATTCTGCCAGGATTCATATATATAAAACGTTTTATTTGCTTCACTACCTCTACTGGCATGCTCCTTTTATGGTTATAGCCATCTTAGCGGCCTCTTTCGCCGCTAGGTCGGCATCGGACAAATGAAATAATTGTTCCTGCTTTTTCCAAATTGTAGAGCAATGTGTGAATGTCCTGGACAATCTGATGCTTAGAGCATTTATGCTTCAGGGATTGCAGGGTACTGATTGAATCTGAACACACAACAACTTTACTCTGCGTCCCTTCCACTGCACTTAGGGCCATGTGAATTGCAGAGAGTTCTGCAACATATATGCTACTTCTAGTAGGAAGACCAAACTTATATTTCCTATTGTCAACAACTACTGCGGCACCACAACCTTGCTGGTCTTTTGATCCATCGGTATATAATATTTTTGTAGGGTTGGTACGGGCCATTAATCCTAAGAAGTGTTGCACTAATACAGTACCCGGAGTTACGTATTTCGGATATTTTAATAATGTCTGGTCTACTGATATAGGTGGAGTTAACCAGGTGGCAGACCTTAACCCGAACAGCTTTATTATATTTTTGTTCGATGGGTAGTTGTTTCTCTCTTTTTAAGCTTGTGTTTAGTGTTTTGCCACGTAACTGAATGCAAAACGCTATCGCCAAATGACGGCGTCTGTACGAAAGCGGAGGTTCACTGATCTACATATAAACTTAGCAGTGGGCTACTTTGAATGTCCCCAGTGAAATCCTGATACCCTGTTATGTAGTACATCTAATTGTTTTAGTGTACTCTTCTTAACAGGCGCATATATAAAACAGCCGTAATCCATGTTTGACCTGACTATTGCGCGATAAATCTTGAGCATTACCTACCTGCACCCCATTTAGTGCCCGCTATTATTTTCAACAGATTAATTGGTTTTCGACATCTTTCATATAGATCTCGGATATGCGAACCAAGGACAATGATTTATCGAATAGTAATCCTAGATATCGTATTGAGTTACTTACATTGATCAGGGTCCCATTCAGTTGTAAGCTTGGGGTTGGTTGTGGGCGCCGGAGTCGTGAGAAGACCACACATTAGTTTTTTCTGGGAAGAATGTAAGCCCATTCTTTAGAGACTATTGAGAAGGATTTCAAGTGTACGTTGTAATATGCATTGTTCCTCCAAGACACTAACTATGGTAACAAAGATCGCGAAATTGTCCGCGAATAAAACCGACTTAATAGGAGTTGATATACACCGTGTAATACTATCAATAGTTATTTTGAATAGTAATACACTCAAAATACTTCCTTGAGGGAGACCGTTTTGTTGGATATGATACCTAGAATAGTTTGTTCCGACACGGAATTTCCGCTCTGATAGAAAATTTTTTATGAACATGAATATGTTTTCGTTTATTCCCCAGGTATTTAATATTTCCAGGACTTTACGTCTCCAAACCATGTCGTAGGCATTCCTTATGTCAAAAGATAGCCATAACTTGTTTTTTATTTATAAATGCGTCCTGAATTTCATGTTCTAATATTATTCTGCAGTGGAGCGCCCGGGCCTAAAGCCAAACTGATTTGGTGATAACAGGTTCCGGGATTCGATAAAATAATGCAATCTATTGTTTATTATTCGTTCCATTACTTTGAAGACGCAGCTGGTGAGTGCAATGGGCCAGTAACTTTTTTGTGAATGTTTATCTTTCTCTTCTTTATAAATTGGAATGGCAGTGGCAGTTCTCCAAGATGAAGGGATGAATTAAAAATATATGGTTATATACTGATAACTGTGTGAGTTTTGAAAAGGTATTTAGTTTTGTGAGAAATATATACAGTATATATCTGGTCCAGGGGCTCAGTTCTTACAATCTAAAACTCATTCCAGCTCTGTCATAGTCAGAGGGACGTTTAATAATGAAGGTTCTCCCTCTTCGAATCGCAATGCAATGTCTTCCATTTCTTTTCTAATTTTCATGTTACAGAAGGTAGCGTCATACGAATACGAGGTATATTCTGCTATATGTGATGCCAGACATTCAGCGATTTGTGATTGTTCTGTATAAAGTGGCCTATCTATCTCCAGGCCTGATATTAAGTTTACTCCACCACGTCCACTAATTCGTTTAATCTTATTCCAGTCTTCGCTATGTGACGAATTTATATTTAGCGAAGATACGTAATTTCCCCAAGATTTCATTTTACTCAATTTTATTGCTTTCTTTGCTTCGGCATATGCTTTTCTATAAACTAGGTAGTTTTCAATTGTTCCATGCCTTTTAAATTGCCTCATTGCCCTTCGACGTTTTTTTACTGTTTCATGACATTCTTCTGACCACCACGGAACTGTTACTCAATTTCCCAATTCTTTTGATTTTGGTATACTCTCTTGTGCTGCCGCAAAATTTTCCTGCCAAATGCCTCCATCTTCTGATCCGAATTTCCAACCAATTCCTCTTCTTGTATACAAGATTGTTCGGTGTAGAGCGATCAGTTTGCCTTTTCAATGAGCCATCTTTTAGGCCTTGCCTGTTGTTGTATTCTGGTTGGTATGTAGACATATATAGGAAAGTGATCGCTTCCGTAATTGTCCGTTGAAACGGTCCAATATAATCTTGTGGCCAGTGTTGCAGACGATGCAGTCAGATCTATTGCCGAAATTGATCCAAATGATGACGAAAGAAATGTCTAGCTGCTATCATTCAGAAGAATAAGGTCGTGTTCTTCAAGAACATTAATGATTTCTCTACCTTTAGCATCAATAACTTCTGATCTCTTCTTCTCTCCACCACAAGCTGGGTGGTGTGCATTGAAATCCCCCTAACAGCAAGGTAGCATCGTGGATTTGTTTTAAAAGGGAGTTAATTCATTAGGAATTAATCGTTGGGAAGAGGGGATGCAAACAGCATAGACTCTAATAGGATCGTCAGTTAAGTTAGTAGACTAACCAAGGTAACCTGATATACTGAATTTACAGTTACTTCTTGACAGACCACATCCCGCGTACTAAAATTGCTCCGCAAGCACGCTGCCCTTGCTGATAATCGGTTCTGTAGCAGTTACAGTAGGATATACCCAACCTATCGCCTGGTTTAAGTTGGGTTTCTTCTGGACATACTATTAACGGGGATTTTTCACAGATTAATCTTCTCAGTTCCTCTTTGTGTGTTAAATATGCATTCATATTCCACTGGATGATACTCATGATATCTCATTAATGGCTAGGTATCCAGCATCTAAATTAGAACTGTTATTTCTTTCCCCCTCTTTTGGTTGGTTACCTTTAACCGTTTTGGGCCCAATATTTTGAGCATTCGTAGATTTTGAATTTTTGGGGTTATAAGCTATCTTAGAGGAGGTAGATGAAGAAGAAGATAGACGTCTCTAATCCCCCGGTTTTGACAGTGAGATAGGCTTAATGCACTCGCGCCCTCAATTTCTGAGTTTGAAGTTAGTTCAGTGTTTTCCCCAGTTGAATGATCAAATTGAATTTCGCCTTCGTCTTGTACTACGTGACCAATTTCGATGATAGTCGACTTTATTTTATAGTTTGTGTCAGCCTTTTAATTACAAGTTGGTTTGAGGTAGAAGGTGTAATTTCATCATCTTGTTACTTTTCTGTTGATCAGTAGGTTTTGCCAGTAGCGTCGGAGCTTTACCAGGCTTAGGTGAACGTTAGCGTCCACCATGGTTTCTTGTGGGTTATAATAAAGTTTTTCGATTTTCCCTATTCTTTCAGAGAGTTGTTCTACTGCAGTTAACAGTCTCCCTAACATATTCTCAAAGGATTGTTCTCGTTCTGTAATTGTTCTTGTAGCTTGTGCATAGATACTTCCTCCATACGGTCATGTAATATTCTTCTTTTGGTCTGTGCGTAATTTAACTTTGCTTTGGTCATTATTTGTTTTATTTTTCTTTCATCCCTATAAACTCTACACTCCCTAGACCGTACCACGTGGCTCTCGGAACAATTTACGCACCTGAACGGACTTCCACATTCTCCCTCATGTCTGACACACCAATAACCCATGAATTGGATGTTCGCTGTTGCAGTTGACTGCAGTATGGGCGTACATTAAACACTTAAAGCACCGCAGTGGATTTGGTATATAATACCGTACTCCTACAATTAGGTAGCCCAGCTTCACTTTTTTTGAAAGGATGGGAGTATCAAAGGTTAACAGGACAGCCGGGGTAGGTGATTCTACTCCGTTTTTCTTTGTTACTAATCTTTTTACTTCTATGACTCCTTGAGAGGTTAATTCTTCTTTGATTTCCTCTTCTTTACCATACAAAAGTTCATAAGAACTTATTACCCCCTTTAAAACATTAAGATTTCAGTGCGGTTCTATATGTACATTTTCATTATTATATTGAAACTGCAACAATTTTTCAAAATGAATCTTTGACATTACCTTATTAAAAACATTACCGTTTCTTAATTTCTTTACTTCTGCACCAGGAGTCAGATTATTTATTGTTTTATATAATCTGATGGGGTTTTCTATTTTAAATGACTTACTCTCTTCCTCCATTTTCATTACTAAGAATATGTTTTCTTCTACATTGCCTGCTGAGAATAGTTGGTTATTTTGATACATGATGAAATAAAGATTCATCTTCCAAGTGGTGCAGCCTCCACGGACTCTCAATTGGGCCCCGGTAGTAGCCTGCACAACCTAAGCTGCTCAGGGGTTCCGGGGCAGACCATCAAAGAAGACATAGTCCGGCAGCGGTGGCTGACCCTGACCCTGCGATTATATCGCATGATAGAGCCCCCACCGACACCATCCTCGCCCCCAGGATGGTGACCTTGGTGACCATGGTCGTCCCAAGCGCTTGATCGAGCTAGGGCTTATCACTCGACCTCCCCTCTAGACGAAACAAGAGCCAAAAGCGAGTGTTGACTTCGTCAAACTCAGTGCCCACGATCCTCCTTTCCGCCGACATGGGTTGCCACGCACGACCAACTCGCGGAAGAGAGCTTACCTTCTCTCTCATAAGGTCCCTAGTGTATATGTGGTGGCGCATTGGTGTATGTGTGTGTCTGTGTGTATGTTAGTGAATGTATGTGTTGACGTGTGAAACTAGGACCCGTAGGGGCGTTACACCCCAAGAAGCAGCTAATCTGCTCCCTGCGAGGACTATAATTCATGACAGTGAATGCATTCTAGAGGAATAATTGTTTATGACAAAGTACTGTAGGAACAAAAAATTAAATAAATAAATAAGCAGAATTAAAGAGGAAGTTACATAAAATATTTTAAGTATTCCGTATGTTTGTGTCTGGTGTTTGGGTGTGTGTGTGTGTGTGTGTGTGTGTGTGTGTGTGAAAGAGAGAAAGAGGTGTGGGAGTGTATGTGAACAAGTTGTTCAGTAACTGTTGTGCAATTGAACTTTTAATTGGAATGTAGTAAGTATATTTTGGTATCTGAGAGAAGTTTGTAATATTGTGAAGTGGGCATACCGGGCACAAAGAGGCTCATACACCCACTCAAGTAATTGTAAATCGTATACTCTTTACCAGGGCGTACAACTTCTCAAGCGGATATTATATTATATAGAGAGAGAGAGAGTGAGGAAAGAGAGAGAGAGAGTGAGGAAAGAGAGAGAGAGAGTGAGGAAAGCGAGAGAGAGAGCATCTCGTGAGGAAAGAGAGGCGACGAGAGAGTTTGAGGAAGAGAGAGAGTGAGGAAAGAGAGAGAGAGAGAGACCAGTTGGAGAAACTTTTCTACAACGCCAGAACTATCTCTCCTCAGTAACACATCTGGCAATCATTATCTACCTCCATTCATCCTGGCGTGCACTAGATTGTGTTCTTGTTAACAAGCCTTTGGGTTCGATTCCCCGGTCCTGTTCAGTTTGGATTTCCACTATCAACCTGATTCCTTAACAGCAGATCAGTGTTGCCTTTGTTAAATAAATAAGCTTACTACTTTTTCTATAAAAATGCTGACACTGCTCTAAACTATCCAAACTATTTACATTGTGCGTTAGAACACCACATGTTACATTCGTTATAAGACAGGTGTGAAGGAATTTCATGCTACTAGTGTTGTGGTGACAGTACCACCACAACTGTCCAGGCCAAACTTAGACCACAAGAGTGAAAGATCGATTCCAACCCGTGGGCAAATAAGAAAATGTTTTTTTTCTGAATATATGAAAAGGACAAGAGAGATTAAAGTAGTAGTCCACGACTTGAGCAAGTTTTTAAAAGCTACAGTGTTGTATCAAAGTTCTTAGATAGTGTTTTGTACAAGTCGAACAATTATAAATTGTTTTAACTTAGAGAGCTAGTTTTATTTACCAGACCACTTTAATCGACTGTTACACTTGCTTCTCTAGCTAACACCATTGCGGCCCCTCAGCGGAGAAGAGGGGATTCAGGGACTAATAAGATGTGGAACAAACAGAACTTAATTAGGGACATCCACAACAGCTGGGCACACAAACAAAATTGGCAAAAGGAAAAGGGCAATAATTAAATCAAAATAGGAAAGGAAAGGATAATAAAAATATACTAAGCGATCAAGACATGGAAAGAAATTAAATTATTGACAGGAAAGTTTTTTTTTCAAAGTAAAGTTGGACGGGACTTGAACCTTCAATATTCAGTACTATGTAGCGCTTATCTTAACAGTCAGCTCCTCTAGTTAACTTATAAACTTATAGGTTGGTTCCACCTTGACCACCTAGTACTTTTTTAGCTAGATAAAAGTTAAACAAGGAAAAGAAAGATACACTTTTTAGTGCTTACAGTTCCTTATATTTTCCTAATACACATTTATAATTAAGCATGCTCATTTGTACACTATAATACAGAAAGAAAGGAAAAAAATAAAAATAGAAAAAGAAGATAAAATACAACTTAAATAGAAATAACTGAATCGAAAGAGAATGATACCTCTAGTTTAACACAAAAAATAATCCTAATCGTAATAAGAAAAAAAAAGAGAACTCCCTGATCCCTAACCCCAGGCCTGGGTTAGTTACACGCAGTAATTTTTGTTTTCGTTAGACTATTCTAACCTAACCAATATCACTAATCTAGATCTACCGCTAACTGTTATTTCTAACCCATCGCCTACCTGCTATCTCTAATTCCTATTTTCTACAGTTATTCTATATCTTAGCTATCTTACAGCTATTACTGCTAACCTAACTCAACATTCTAATTCTTTTCCCCAAATAAGCAGTCGGTCCAGGGGGACCTTGATAATATTTTTTTCGCGTAGCACAACACAAATCATACCATTTCCGTTGTGAAAACATCCATATATATCGCATTGAGTATTTCTCGCTGGAAATGGAAGCAAAAGTTTTAAAAGACTTGCTGAGCTGAGGAAGATGGAGTCAGAAAAGGTTTTAGTAAAAGGAAGTTTGGAATTGGTGGTTACTTTTATTTATTTGCCTGTATATATTTTTATAATATAAAAGGCTGTCTATCAACAAAATAACAACTAACTGCATTAACAATATTGCAATGAACTTTACACTAAGTGATATCACAAAACTAACAACGTTCAGTCTTATTTAAAATGTTTTGGTGTTCGTTATTACCATTGTATTCAATGTTGTAAAATAAATGTCATAAAAAAAAAAAATTCAAATTTTCACCGACGTTTCGGCAAATTTATTGCCTTCTTCAGGGTCTGTATAAAGGTTTTAATACAAATCAGAAAAAAAGAAAAAACAACATAAAATATAAACTTAAAATCAAAATTAATTTTAA
>JAAEAF010004159.1:0-25264 GCA_011037195.1 Triatoma infestans
TAAATAAATAAATAAATAAATAAATACTAATTGCAAATGAATCTCCTACTTTTTTCGATAACATTTTTTGGAATAAAGTGATTGTTTTTTTGGTGTTACTGAGGAATCTGAGACGTTAAAAATCATATATGTTTTTTTCCATTATTGGCGCTCTCTACAATGTAATTAGTCTCTACGTGAGGCGGTTGATAGATTGTCACTTGCCTCCTAATCCCACCCCTGTATATTTGTGTAAGAATAAATGAGCAAGAGTTTAAATTTAATGAAAATTTGTTTGTTTTTTTTTTAATATAACAACCATTGGAAGATTATTATTCTTGATGATTTTTCTAATAATTAATTATATAACTTTAAAAGTTATTCACAGCCTTTTAAAAACAAAAGAACCGTAAAATATTTAGTTTATTTTATTTAGAGCCATATCAAAAATAAATCTGATTTCAATTAATCACTAGATTTTTAACATAAACAAGGGATAGGGGGCTAAAAACCCAAATTTGGAAATCGGTTAAAGAAAGTACGACTTTTCGAATGAACCTACATACATACATTTTCAGTTATATGTGAAATTTATAACTAGTTCTTACTCGTATAAATAAATCATAAATCAAAACACAAGGTAAATTACTACAGTATTTTTTTATAACTTTCTCTTGCTGCCTAGTAAGAGGAAGTATTATAATCGTGTCAAATTTTCGATATCGAGTTTTCACCGGATATATCCGTTTTGAAGTCCCCTAAGTCCAAAAAAGTGGTTTTCAGCAAATGGTCTATATATATTATATATATATACGTATAGTATGGTATGTGAACAGCATAGCTCAAAAACGGAAAACCATAGAAAGTTGAAACTTCATATTCCGTTTAGATATCACAATGGGATCTGACAGTACGTTATCTGTCAACATTCCTCAACCGAAAGTACCACTTTCATGGTTGGATTTTTTTACTTTTTTGCAATTTTCTCAAAAATGGCTCCTGGACGATTTTCATTAAACTTGGTATATCAAGTACACATACAAAGAGCTACAACTTTTATTTGAAACATTTCACCGGAAAAAATGCATTTAAGGGCACTTTTGGGGAAGGGGTGGGGTTAGGTTTCTATCTAAAGTGCTATTTCAGTTTATTAGACAATTCTGACAACTAAATAATGTTAATTAGAATTGAATATTTTGTTGAAATTCCGAGTTTGAAAAAAAAAATCGGATAACCGGAAAATCGTTTATATTACAACTTTACTAAATGATTTATTCACTTTTTCGCAATTTTCTCAAAAATGGCGCAGTCAATTTTCTTGAAACTTCGTATATAAACTAAACATGCAAAGATCTAATTTAAAACATTTCTTTGGGAAAATTCATTTAAGGTCCCTTTTTGGGGGAGGGGTGGGGGTTAAGTTTTTCTCTAAAGTGCTATCATAGTTGATTATACAAGTCTATCATCCAAACAAAATTAATTAGAAATAAATAGATGGCCAAAATTCCAAGTTTTAAGAAATTAAGTAAACCGGAAGTGCGCTTTTACTGAACAGTTTTTTTTCAGTTTTCGACGAATTTCGTTATATTTGGTATACAAACTATAAAATTTGTCAATATAATTTTGAGAGCAGGAGTAAAGAGAAAGTTGTGTGAGTGTTACACACCAGATTTTTTTTTTGTATTTTGAAAGGTGCACAACATCAATGGTCCTTTGTGCCTGAACTATATTTATTAGATACCTTAGCTTATAATAAAACCCTCTATATTATTGGAACGAATGAACGACAATAAAAAAAACAAACAAAATATTCTTTTAACCTTTTTATTTTAATTTAACGCTACTTTACTGTTTTATTTTTGCTAAATCATTAACACATTACATTATTTTCTTAATTCTGATTGTGTAATATTTACATTTATCCTAGTAAATACATTCAACCTTATAAATACGAGTACATTCGTCATTATAAAAAAAAAAAAAAAAAAACACATGCATCCTTATAAATACATTCATCCTTATAAATACATTCATCCATTAAAACACAATTACGCTACTCATAAAAGTCTACTTACAAAAGAGAGTGGAGTATATATTCTTCACACTCTATGAAGATCCCTAGACCTATCCACATTCAAAATTACTACAGTATGAGAAAGATGTGTGAGTTGAGTGTTTTCGAAAGAGATTTTTAATTTCACTAAAAAATTCAAAAATCTGCCATTGATTTTTAGCTGAATAATTCTCAAGCTGTGCAACGGTTGTAGTAAAATAAGGAAATTTAAATCAAAATTAAAGTTGAAATCCAAATATTAATTTTAGAAATGAATTAAAAAATATGGTCCTTATTTAATTTATGACGAATTCCCCGTAAAACTGTATTCCGGCATTTTTAATGGCTAGTTCATTAGTATGGCTGGTAAAATAAAATTAAATATTGTAAGCGATTAAAAAAAAATAATAATAATAAAATAATGAAGAATTTATATAGAATGGAGATTCACATTTAAAAAAATTTCCTTCTTGCTGGGCACTCTTGGGTCTGTTTTTTACTTTATTTTTATTTTTTATTTTTTTGGATACAGCTACATTCATGATAGTTATGTATATTTATAATGGTTGTTGTTTTTTCGCCTTGTTTCCGTTACACTTTGAAGATTTATTTCATTAGAAAACAAATCGTCTTCTACCTTTTTGCTCGATAAATATTGTCCACAATGTTTAGGTCCATGGATGCTGTTTAAGATGGTATAGTGAGAGAGTGAGATAGTGTAAGAAGGATATATATATAGAGAGAGTGCGAGAGTTGTTAGTAGTAGTAGTCTGTATATATATATATATATATAAAGTATATTGAAGTTTTGTACGTGTGTGAACTAGAAAACGGGCCACACTGTAATGTCCCGCGGTGGCGCGTGGGATTGTTTTGTCGTTTTTGTGGGTACTCAGTGTGCTTGTGTAGTGGGCGCACATGTATCTCTAATAACTGCAGTACCCGGCTATAAATCCCAAACTAGAATGCTGGCGCGCTTCTGTTCAAAAACCTTCCCCCTACCACACTCAGTCTCATGGCATTCCAACTTGGAACTTCTATTTATTAATCAAAATACAAAAAGGGAAGAAAACTACGTGAACATAATTCCTGTTTCATTCCCACTATAAAAAAAAAAAGGAAAAGTTAAATATAACCACCCACTTTGACAAATTACCCCATCAAATCGTTCACCCAATTAACACTGTTTATTTGTTTTTAAATAATAATTTATATTTATCAATAAGTATATCTCTTGTTATTTAATGATTTATTTATATAGTACTTAAAGCTGTCAATTATGGCCACTATTTAATGGCTTTGATTAATTAATGAACTTAAAGTGAGAGAGAGAAAATAATAGATATACCTTTAGAAATTTTACGTCGAAATCATGAAAAAAACAAAGAAGACTTTCTATTGCCATCATTATAACATTTATCATTAACAAAAAATTCTTAAAATTTGGTTATACTAAAAAGTATAGCTGCACACTTGACATAAATACGTTGATTGTAGATTTCTCACAACCATCACCACCACCCTAAAATAAACCTCCATTTTGCCAGAAAAATGTTTTAAATAAATGTGATAGGGTTTGTATTGTGTGTCCAATTAATTTTTAAAAGTTATTATGATTGGTTCCGCAGAGTTGGAAAGCATCAGAGATATCTTCCATGATAGCCTGCTTCTTCTTTTTTTCGTATTCTGCACGCAATTCCTTTCTTCTTGTCTATCCGTGTTACTGTGCGTTTATTGCTTTTGTATGTGCTTTATTATGTCCGCGGCGTTTTTTGGCGATCTTGTTCCTGTTCGCTGTGTGGTAGTAAAGTTATTGCTAGTTCGGTGTCAACGGCAAGTTGTACGATGTTTTTGGTGTGGTTTATGTTCTTGAGGATTATATTTTTGAGTCCTTTGTCTAGAAGTTCTGTTTCACAGTTGGTGTAAACGTAACGTTTGTGAGGTTTATAGTTCGTGGGTGGAATGTGTTGTTTTGTTGTTTTTTTAGACTGCGGTTTGTTGAGTTTTTTGTTTAGTGTTTGGTATTTACGGTCCATTTGTTTAGTAAGTTTGTCATTTAATTGGTCGTAGTAGTGAGTAAACCAGACCGATTCGAACTGGAGTACCGATTGGCGAGTTCAATGTGTGTCTTTCAGTTGTCTGTTTAGTTTTTCCTTTTTCTACTTTCTCTTACTCCTAGTAAGAGGAAGTAGTATTGTAATCGTGCCAAATTTTCGATATCGAGTTTTCACCGGAAATATCTGGTCCTCTGAGTCCAAAAAAATTATTTTTATCAAATGGTCTGTGTATATATATGTGTGTGTGTTTGTATGTATGTATTTATGTGAACAGCATAGCTCAAAAACGAAAAACTATAGAAAGTTGAAACTTGATATTCCTTTTACTTATCACCATGGCATCTGACGGTGGGTCATCTGTTAAAATTTCTCTACCGAATGTACACCACTTTACTTGTTTTTCTTTACTTTTTGCGTTTTTCTCAAAAATGGCTCCGACGACTTTCTTCAAACTAGGTATATCAACTACACATACAAAGAGCTACAACTTTTATTTGTAATGTTTCTCTGGGAAAATTGATTTAAGAGTACTTTTGTGAGAGGAGTGGGCTTATGGCTTCCTCTAAAGTGCTATTTCAGTTTATTAAACAATTCTATCATCTAAATAATGTTAATTAATAATTGAATATGTTGTTGAAATTCCGAGTTTCAAAAAAAAAATGATCGGATAACCGGAAGTGCGTTTACTTTACCACTTTAATAAATGATTTTTTTCACTTTTTCGCGATTTTCTAAAAAATGTTACCGACGATTTTCTTGATACTTCCTATATAAACTAAACATACAAAGATCTACAACTTTTATTTAAAATATTTCTCTGGGAAAATTCATTTAAGGGCACTTTTTGAAAAGGAACAGGGTTATGTTTTTCTCTAAAGTGCTCTATCATAGTTGATTATACAATTATATCATCCAAACAAAATTAATTAGAAATAAATAGATGGCCAAAATTTTAAGTTTCAAGAAAATTAGTAAACAGGAAATGCGCTTTTATGGGAAGGTTTTTTTCAGTTTTCGACAAATTTCATTCAAATTTGGTACACAAACTATAAAAAATTTGCCAATTATAATTTTGAAAACTGGAGTAAGAGAAAGTTGTGTGAGTGTTTCACACCAGATTTTTTAGTAAAGTGTCCGTTTTTCGTTCTTAACCCAGAGTTTTTGTGTTTGAATAATTGTTTTTCGTGCTGCAAGTGTGTTAGTTTTTATGTGGATGATTGCGTATTTAGGTGTAATGTTGTGAATGAGACACTGTTTGTTAAAATAAATATTGGCTTTTATATTAAAGATTTTAGATGATTAATTGTAATAAGTATTTAGATACTTAGCCTCACTGGCTCAATAGTTGTTGTGATTGGTTTCGCAAAGCAGGAAAATATCTCTAATATTTAAAAGTCTTAAGAGAAAATCGTATAAGCTGTTTTTGGAGAAAAAATTACATAGTGTAATGGTACCGCAAAGATAATGCAACAACAGCAGAGAGAAGAGAGGCCCTCTCTTGTTAACAGAGACTACTCTCTGACATAGGCTAGAGTGGGAGAACCAGTGTATAAAGCCAGTGGAAATCTATCAGATACAACCATACAACTGTACATCGCATCGTGTCATATCTTTACTCTCATCATTCATTCTATCATTTTTCATTATAAAGTCCAGTGCAAATAGTGTAAACTTAGCTATATTATATTAGTGTCTTCATAACTCGTTCATTCAATCAAACCTAATTTCTCTCCTCAACAACTCCATTATAATAGCAAAATTCAGAAATTATTCTGTAGAGTCATATTTCTAGTTAATCGATTTTGCTCATAATTTAAAATAAGCTCTAGCGTACTTTTAATCAAACTTAATATTATAAATATAATGGGGTTGAAAATGAGAGAAATGGTCTGGTTTGAATGAACAAACAAAAAATGTGCCTAACACTGTATAATGTAAAAAGTGACACAGACTGCCTGGACTTTACACTTAAAATGGTTGAGTGGTAAAGGGTAAGGTAAATGGCACGTTGTGACTGGCAACTGACGTCTGTCGTATGAACTCTGCTGTATATCTATCTCCCGTCGCTGTATTTATGTAGTTTCTCCTACTCTAATCCGAGAGAGTGGTCCTGTCATTTATGTCTCTCCTTCTCTGCTACGGATCCTCTCTTTTGATCATATTACATCATCCCCTCCCAGGCAAATGACACGTTGTGAGGTGACCACTGTCGATGAACTCTGTTGTATATCTATCTCCCATCATTGTATTTATGTAGTTTCTCCCACTCTAGTCCGAGAGTGTGGTACTGTCATTTTTGGTTCTCTTTCTCTGCTACCTATCCCCTCTTTGGATCCTATTACGTCATCCCCTCTCAGGTAAATGACACGTTGTGACTGGCAGGTGATCACTGTCATATCAACTCTGTTGTATATCTATCTCCCGTCGCTGTATTTATGTAGTTTCTCCCTCTCTGTCCGAGAGAGTGGGTCCGCATTTTTTGTCTCTCTTTCTCTGCTACGGATCCTCTCTTTGGATCCTAGTATATAAAGATTTAAATAAATCTTCAACGATGTTTAAAGTAAATCGTTGCAATTTATTTTTAGAGGAAATTCACAAAAAATGAAAATAAAAACATTCAGTATTAAAAATGAACACTCAAAAATGCCATGATACCACATTTACACTGCTGTCCTCCTGTTTATTTTCAACAGCGGTACTCTAACTTATTACTTTGGTCTTTTCATAGGCGAGCCACCACATGGCACCATATGGCACTCACATACATGACAAGCTGTGACTAAACGTTCCGAACATCTTTACAGACTCATTATCTCGAAACTCCCATATGACCCCCAGAGTACAAGAACATCCTTATAGGGAGGTGCTCTTCCAATTTTCATTTAAGAGTTTTATTACAGCTACTATAACATCCTCTTGATATTTTTAGAGAAGGTTTTAGAGTAGGCCTTAATACTAATACTTTTTGTCATTTTTGAACTCTTATAACCATTTCCTGAGCTTCTCGAATATGTGGAGTAACGTTAGTAAATGCTAGAAGAAGTTGAGCAATTTAGGTGGTTGGGAATAGTTAGGATGTGGGAAAAAACATGGAAAAACATAAGAAAATGATCAGGTTGCATACTGTGCTTAATGCACGTTAATAAAATCAAACTAGAGGGGGCAGCTGCCAGATAAATAAAATAAAAAAATACCTTTTCACTAATTATACGACATCCTTCTTAATTTTTTAATCTAATTTAAGAGCTAAGTTAAAGCTCAAGGAATATATACAAGAGTTTTGGGGGATTTGAAGATTAGATTATAGGCTTAATTAATCTTTTCCAATAAAGGGGAGAGAATGGATTAACACCACTTCTAGCACACTATACCTGTCGTAATTTGAGATCAGTTTTCAAGCCTGGGATTAAACAACGGCCAGATAGACAATAGCGGACCTCGGATTGGAGCCCTACTTAATCAAATATGCACACCTAAATTGGCTGCACTCATATTTCGTTCAGTTGTAAACAGTAGTGTATGAAGCTGTTCCTCATTATCGCCTCCACTGCAGTCTCCCCAATGCCTTCCCACTCCATTCACTTATTAGTTCTCCCATAACCCTTCCATATTCACACGAACTTTACACATCGCCGTAAATATATCTTTTGTTTTGTTTTATGCATTTTTTTTTAATTAATTTATTTGATTTATTTCATTTTATATATCAATTTATTTTACCATTACTAATTTATATCTACATAAATATATATTCATGTCTTTATATCACAATGGACATAGACCAGATACCAACCAGGGGTGTGAGAAAGATCATAGAAAGACACAGCAGCAAGACCCAGCCTTTTTGGACTGGGCCCCGCGAAGGTGGATAATCTAGGATTATTATTTTTCGTTAATTCTAACCGGTTGCAGTTTCTCATCCATGGTCAAAGTTTAGCTATCAAGTTTGTATAGACAGTTTCCAAGGATTAGATTGAGGGTTAGACTAAAGTATTTATTAGTCTAAAAAAAAAAAAAAAAAAAAAAGATGAAGTCAACTCTCAACACAAACTTGGATAGCCAAACTTTGATGATTGATGAGAATCCGAAAGTGTCATAAACACGGTATAAACAGCGGTCATAAATATGTTTCGATGGATAAAATCTTAGTTTTCAATAATGTACTATGTGGACCCACCGAGCTCATTCAAAGGGTTGAATGCTGTGATGCTTTTTTTAAACCTTGAAACATGACAGACATGTATACAGAGATAGCCAATAGCCGGCTTGGCGTCAGTGAAAGAGAGAGGTCGTTTCCTCCAACCTATCCTACGCACCTTCTCGTTCCTCGAGATTTCCACATGAACTGAAAATCTATTTTTTGTTTTTTGGAATTCCAAAGAACAATTATGTAAAATCTAAGAAATATTTTGAGTTTTGCAATTAGTGTAACATACCATCATGTTACGCACTCAATTTACGGCTTTGATATTATTTACAATTTAACATCATGTGTAAAATAGTTTTTTTAAATTCTTTGAATGATATTTAAAAAAAATCACCTTACTGACTCACTCCTGTTTTTTTAAAAGTAAAAAAAAATTATTATTATTATTGTTATTATTATTATTATTATTATAAAGGTGAAAGAACTTTTATAAAGTTAAAGTGTCTGTTAGAATGGGTTAACACTAATGTTATTGTTTGAAGTATTCCCCCATATAAACCGGTAGTCCATGAAGAACTTACACATCTTCTATAACCAGTAAATACAATAAACCTTTTGTATTACATATTTACGACAGTCTACAAACATTAAATCATATAAGACATATTACAACGCCTACTTTCACTATATCCACTGTTCACTTTACTTCACAATATTTTCCAAAGAAATTTTACTATTTCATTTTTCTAAGGAAGTCGTTTTTTTTTTTTCTTTTTTTTTTTTAAAAAAACATAGGCTAGGTAACATCATTGTCTATGTTTATTTAGCGCAACCATAGTTTCTCTTAAGGATGAAACACGAACTATTGTGTTCGTATTAAATTTTTAAAATAGTGTCCCGTAGGGAATATATCTGCTTTGAGATCCCCTAAATACGAAAAAAAAAATGTTTAACGAATGTCTAAAACATTGAGATTCCGTTTAGGAATAGAAGGCTATATATTTGCCTGAATATATGTTTCACGATACATTACGCACTCAATTTACGGCTTTGATATTATTTACAATTTAACACAAATAACAATAAACTCTAAGCAAATAAATTATAGAGAAAACCAGTAGCTGAATTGGATGGATTGCAAATATACGAATATACTAAGTAATACTTCTATACTGTAAAATGAGCAAAATTTAAAGTTTTTTTTAAAGTAAGTACTTTTTTTCTAAACTTATTTCTAAAACATACTGTTTATCTCTAGGCTCTGGAGGCCTTATTGTATTTCAACATCCTTTTCTTTGACTATTTATAAATTATTTTTGCTCCTCACATTATAGAAATGTTGTGAAACAGAACCTTGAAGTTATTAAATATATGAATATTTTTAACACCTATGTTTCACCTTTCTGCGACATATATTATAGAAGAAACGTTGGAGTTTTAGATAAGACCATCGGATTCTACATCAGGTTGGAGAAGTACGACTTTGTTAAATGGATGTTTTTTCAGTGTTAGATTCTAGTCTTTATTGATACGATCATTTTTGCTTCCGGATTATGACTTTATTCCGGTTTGATATTACGCGTAAATTCAATTTACGATTAAATCACCGGTCTATGACCAAAAAATTACACCAAAATAATATTTTAATAAAAATATAGAAACATTTTTTAAGTTAACTATTCTCCATTTCAAAAAAGGTGCCTATATAAGTTCAATAATCGGACACATATTACTTAATACGAGGGTGGTTTGAAAAGTTCTCGGAATGTACTAGAAAGAAGTGTCTTACCTCGGTGGAATTGCTTTTATTTTACAACATAGTCTCCCTGTAGACTAATGCATTTGGTCCAGCGATGTTCCAATGCCTTTATCCCATCTCGAAAATGAGATTCCTCCAGTCCTGCAAAGTACCTCTCCAATTCGGCTGTCAGTTCTTCCGTTGTAGAAAATCCCCGTCCACCGAGGAAAATTTTCAGCTTGGGGAAAGTCTGATGGTGCCAAATTAGGTGAATAAGGTGGATGTGGCAACAATTCGTACCTAAGTTCATGAAGTTTTGCCATGGCAATAACACTTGTGTGCGGGCGGGCGTTGTCCTGATGAAAGATGACTTTCTTCCTTGCCAAACCAGGCCTTTTTTCGCGTATCTTTTCCTGTAGTTGGTCTAGGAGGTTTGCATAGTATTGCCCCGTAATTGTTTGGCCAGTAGGAAGATAATGTATCAGCAGAATGCCTTTTGCATCCCAGAAAACTGAGGCCATGACCTTTCCGGCCGAACGTACTGCCTTTGCTTTCTTTGGTGGTGGTGACTCAGCATGTTTCCACTGCTTTGACTGCTGTTTTGCCTCTGGGGTATAGTAGTGGACCCAAGTTTCATCTGTAGTCACAAACCAGCGCAAAAAATCTTGTTGGTTGCGCTGAAAACGGGCCAGACTTTGTTCGGACATTTCCAATCTGGTGTGTTTATGGTCCAATGTCAAGAGCCGCGGCACCCATCTTGCCGATAATTTTTTCATTCCCAATTCTTCGGGTAAAATGTGATATACCCGTTCAGATGACATCCCTATAGCTCCAGCAATCTCTCGCACTTTCAGTCGACGATCCTCCATGACCATTTTATGCACTTTTGCGATAAATTCTGGGGTCGTAGCACTTTTTGGCCGTCCACTACGCGGATCATCATCTAAGCTCTCCCGACCAAATTTAAACTCGCTGGTCCACTTGGCAACAGTTGAATATGAAGGAGCAGAGTCCCCCAGTATGTTCTGAAAGTCGGCATGAATTTCCTTTGCTTTCATACCTTTCTTTACAAAGTACTTAATCACCGCTCGAATCTCAGTTTTTTCCATTGTCACAAATCACTACGCGGGAACAACAACAAAGAGTCGTCACTACCACTCTCCTGCAGCAAGAGCACTGACGCGCCACGTGTTCACTCACAAAGGATGTGTGATTATTGCGCGGGAACCTCGTTGCTCTAGCACTGACATCTAGCGGTGATTCCGAGAACTTTTCAAACCACCCTCGTATTAATGTAAATATTATGAAAGCTATTTAAAAAATGAATAGAAAATAAATAATATTTGGTGCGAAGTGTTGGTTGAAAATAAATGAAAGAGTATAAAAAAATAGTATATGATCCTCATATTAATGAACATTCTAAAATAAATAAAAAAAATAAAAAATAAAGAAAAAAAAAAAGGCGAACGTTGTTTAAGGGGTGTTTCATTTTATTTTTTTTTCACTAAACAAATTCAATTACCACGTTGGGGGCAAACTATAAATATAATATATATGACAAACGAAATGGAGATACTCGAGGCACTCTTTCAAGTAAGCCATAGAATGAATGTGTGCGTGGCTCGTGCGATCGTCTTCTCGGCCCAACCTCGGCTTTATAGCTGACATGAAGTACTACTACTTCTACTACTACTACTACTATATATAGATATATATATATATTCTAGTAAGTTATACATATATATATATATATATATATAAAAGAAGTAACAGGTGAAATACTGCGCCATGACCTATCTCTTATATGGAAGTTATCCAATCTGTTTGTTATATCTCTCTGTAAAATATTTCTCTTTTTACTTTATATTTTGCTTTCTCTTACTGCTATAAGAGAGTATTGTTTCTTTACTCTTCTTATTAAGATTAATGTGTTAGAATTTTTTTAAGTTAGTTTGTATTAGAAAATGGGTTTATTAAAAATAATATCTTTGAAAGGGCAAAATTAGCTTAGCGATGGTATCCCGCCTTTGGATTTTTTTCTTTTCTTAGAAGCCTATACACAGTTCACTGCCCGGTGATGCAACAGTGTTGTCTGTAACAAGAGAACACTGTCCGGGGCCGGCAGTGCCTTGAAAAAGCCTCCGGGCGCCAATGACTTATTGACGTGCGTTTTTTTTTTTTTTTTTTTTTTGGGGGGGGGGGGAATTCAAAATATCTTTGGTTGTTTTAATATCCATCAAATTAATATTTTGCTCTCTTTTTTTTTTTATACCGGCAATTGAATTGGATTTCTATTAAATGAATTTTGTCCTGGAACTATAGAACTAATTTATAAAAGTTTTGATATTCATCAGTTGAGCAATTTACAGTTTACAAAGCTTTTTTTTGCTCATTGATACGTGATTTAAGAAATCTCCCTTACTTGAAAAAAAAAAAATCTGGTGTGAAACACTCACACAACTTTCTCCTACTCCAGTACTCAAAATATAATTGACAAATTTTATAGTTAGTGTACCAAATTTAATGAAATTCGTCGAAAAGTGAAAACACTGTCCAGTAAAACTGTCCGGTTTACTAATTTCCTTGAAACTCGGAATTTGGGTCATATATTAATTTCTAGTTATTTCAATTTGGATGACAGAATTGTATAATCAACTGTGATAGCATTTTAAAGAAAAACATAACCCCCCTCCCCCAAAAGTCCCCTTAAATGAATTTATCAGGGGAAAAGTTTCAAATAAAAGTTGTAGCTCTTTATATGTATAGTTAACAAACTGGTTTAAAGAAAATCGTTGGAGCCATTTTCGAGAAAATACCAGAAAACTGAAAATTATATTTCAGTAAAAACGCACTTCCGGTTATCTATTTTTTTTCAAACTCGGAATTTCAACAACATATTTAATTCTAATTAACATTATTTAGATGACAGAATTGTCTAATATACTGAAACAGCAGTTAAGATGAAAACCTAACCCCACCCCTCCCCCAGAAGTGCCCTTAAATGAATTTTCCTGGAGAAATGTTTCAAATAAAAGTTGTAGCTCTTTGTATGTGTAGTTGATATAGCAAGTTTAAAGAAAATCTTCGGAGCCATTTTTGAGAAAATTGCAAAAACGTAAAAAAAAACAACTAGTAAAGTGGTACTTCCGGTTGAGGAATATTGACACATAACGCCATCGCAGATCCCATGGTGATACCTAAACGTAATATCAAGTTTGGAACTTTCTACGATTTTCGTTTTTGTGCTATTGCGTCACATACATACACACACAGACAACACACACACACACACACATACACCACACACATACACACACACACACCAGACCATTCGCTAAAAACCACTTTTTTGGACTCAGGGGACCTCAAAACGGATATTTCCGGTGAAAACTCGATATCGAAAATTTGACACGATTACAATACTTCCCTCTTACTAGGAGTAAGAGAAAGTAAAAGCTTATAAGTTTGTAATTAAAACTAATTTTTATTTTTTCCACTTTCTCTCATTCCTGAATTTTCACTGGAAATACAAGTTTTAGAGGGGACCACTGAATACGAAAACATTGTTTCTATAGAATGGTCCTCTTATGTGTGTAGTATGTCTCAATATGTTTTAACAGAATATCTCAAAACGAAATTTTTGAGGGGTTTTTGCGGGGAGACCAATAGCGTTATGCTTTTCTTTATAAAGGTGCGTTCATATATACCTACACGTAGCGTGCCCACCACGTACCAGCAAAGACACAAAACAAAAAAAATTGTTACATATATTATCTATATGAGTATTCACTTCTACAGACATTGAACATAACGTGTACGTACAGATTCGCGCCAGCAACGGCCAGTATTGTCGTAAAAAATATTTGAACTGTGCTGGCACGTGTCTGGGGGCATGTCTGTAGCATTGGAACGCTTAGTATAAATTAATTTGTCTGTGCTGGTGCGTGTCTGTGTTGTTAGTGAATATTTTTCTTCTGGAACATTTCAGAGTATTTGTGCCGCTAAAGCTTTTTCCTATTGTTGACTTACAGAAGATTTCCCCCGTCACTATTTTTCCCCAAAAGAACCGGCATGTACACATGTAAACTTATAATCGGGATCAACAAAATTGGCCATTACCATGATTGAAAAAGTTTTTTTTTTAGTTAACATAAAGAGAGCTCGCGCTATTAGCTGCAGCTTACGTTATAACGACACTATAAACTTGGTGTTTTGTATAGTTATCATGGGTGAAATTTTGGTTACAATGATTTGAAACTCATACTTATTTGAAAAATCCGTCTTCATCGTCTACTACCTCTTTGTAGAGCGTCTAGAATTCTCCTTCTTTTTAAATTCATTGGATGTACAGCAAATCTTCTTTTCCTTTTTTGCTCTATTTGCATACAAACCCAGTTTCTTTCCTAATTCTTCTTCTTCTTCTGCTTCAAGTAAAATTGCGACACAGCTAATTCTTCAATCGAAAAGTTTTTAAACGTTCTTGGTAGGTACGTTTGCATTCGGCTCTCTAGTTTGTCTGTCGGCGTCTGTAAGTGAGTTGTCGTATTGTGTGAAAACTTGTGTCTGTGCCGTGTCTGCCACGTTACGTGCTGGACACACTATGTGTTGGTTTATGTGAACGCACCTTAAGGGGCCAATCCAGTATAATATATGGTTTTTACCACTTACATAAAACTAATGTACACTAGAAGCATTGATAGACTTCCAAATTTGAAGAAAATCGGTTTCCCGAATATGTGATTTTTTATAGAATAGGTTTTTTCAGTTTTTTTTTTGTAGAGATTTTCTCAAAAAAAGGCTTCTTCCACAACAATTTTCTTTAAACCTGTACATATATCGACTACTTACATATAATTTATATTTGTAATATTTTTTTCGGTTATGTTTTCCTCTAAAGTGCTATTTTTGTTTTATTATACAATTCTGTCATCTAAATAACGTAACCTACATCAAACGTTCTTGGTTGTGTTCCAGTACAACGTTCAATGCGTTTATTTATTAATATAATATATTTTGTTATTGTTTTGGTGCTTGACTTTTAGTGGTTTTTTATTTTATAGAAACTTATGGAACTACTATTTCACAATGGAAAGAGATTTTGAGAGAGATAAGAAAAGTTTCCAAATATGGGTGATGAGATCGAAACGGTCCATTGCAGAAGGCGATTATTGTTTCTATGGTGAGTGTAACTAACACGTCTCAATAAAAAGAATAAAGCATGTAACAGTTGAATGGACTGAAGATGTTGGCACTGTTAAAGGAAAGACTGTTTCTGTTTGCGACTTTTTTCCACGATCTCCTGCGACTGACAGTACATCGCCGGAAGGGAAAAGTGGAGTACCGATTGAAGAGACTTCAGAAGAAGGGTAGAAAATCTAAGGGTATCGCCTATATGTGAAGAGCCGCGAAGTGAAGGAACCTTATCTGGAACCGTATGTAATATTTGCAAATTGTCCTTTAAGAATCAAAGAAGTCTTGGCATTCATGTTTCTAAAAAAAAACACCCGTTGGTAGCAAATAAAAATACAGTCAACAGACAGCAAGATCATCAAGAATACTATTAGTGAAAACAAACTTTTGCCAGAAGTCACTAAATGGGCCAAAAGATTTCAAGAATTGTTAGAGCTACAGGGAAGCAGCCCATTACAATTCAGAGAGCTCGATGACTCTATCAACGAATTTCTTAAGTTTCTTAGGGAAGCAAATTGTTCACTTCCAGGGCGTAAACACCCAGCGGTACACTATTATAGACTGCGAAAGAATAATAAAACTACATTGAAAGGAAAAGGGAAGAGTGAGATATCTAATCCTCAGAGAGCAAGGAAGGCGGCCCAAGAGCAAAGGCAGGTACTATATCAATATGAACTCGCTCAATACAATTACTACAATCGAATTGAGAGAGCTCCACAAAGTATGCCGACATCATTGCCTTTCACATGAATAATAAAGTAGCCTGGATCTTAGATCCCATCAATGGATATGAAAGTAATGATATGGAGCAGGCTGATAAAGTACAACGCGAGAAAGAAAATTTTTATAAGAAATGAATTGGTTTCTATAAAGAAAAGTTTCTCGAGGAATACGGTGAAAGGGAATTCCATATATGTGGTCTATGGTTTGGGTCAAGAGGTTACGATTCCTACTCTTACCCGTAAGTTCTTTGACGAGGTCGGGATAGACCTATCACATCTGACTTCTCTGGCAGAATCTATAGTAGTGGATTCTCTAGGGATTTTAAATTCTCACATCTATAGACGGCTAGAATTATTATACTTAATGATTCATGTAGCATTTGAGGATAATTGTTTGAATCTATATGACCAGCTGATAGTTTTAAAAGTATTTTTATTTTGTAAGTTAATGTTATGTCCTTCGCAGACTGATCAGAAAGCTGTGTGTTCGCATCGCAATATAGTTGTACAGCCCCATGTAGTGGAAGAACGGAATGGAAAAATAATAGTTTTGGAAAATAGTTTTGGTAAAATAATTGTGAAAATTAGCTAGTTCAAATAGTGTATTTCAGTGATGGGGATAGAGCCAGGTATACTACAATCTAGGTCAATGCAAACCAAGAGACAAATGGCAAGAAACAGTTAGGATAAAACAATAAAACTCCCTCTAGACATACCAGCATTATTTGAAAGGATCTGAACTATAGTGAAGAGACATTCCTTCAAGATAGTCTGGACTAGACATTCAAAAGCAGAACACTTGTTTTTCGCTCTCCTAGCATCAGTGGATATTAATAAGTTTATAATATCTTGCAAATAACTTATAGTTATTATTTCAATAGAATATATTTATTGTTAGCAGTAGTGACTACTTTCTTATTACTGATACTTCTCTCTTAAACATATATACTTACAAGCCCTTTTGCTAAACCGCTCGTGTTACACCAACTACTACTACAAACACACAACTCAACACACCAAATACATTTCACCCACTTTTAGTTCTGGAGCGATGTCTACGATATGGTAACTTCTAAGTATAATTTAAGTATAATCCCCTCCACATTTATTTTCTTGTAATGAGATCCAACTAATTTTTAGTAATCATTGCTATGTTCCATCATCGTTATTGTTAAAATTTCAGTAAGTGGAAGTCGTATAATAGTTTTTCACTAGATATTACTTTTTTTTAATAAGTAATGTAGTGTTTTGCACAGATGTTAAATTCGTCCTACACTAAGTGAAAGATCAAGAACAGTATTCTAGGATTCTATGTAAAGCCCTAGATGATCGGTATAGCTTTAAACACACTGCATTGAAAAACTACTTCATCATTCTTTGCTTCATCCTACCAGCGCGGATTTATACCTACTACATACGGGTTGTAAATCAAGAGAAGGTGCAATCTATCGCATGTATACTTATTTCTCTCCTAAATCATTCAAAACCACAAGGCAACAAATTACCCAGCCATACACAGCTGTTTTATTATTCTTCATTTACAAACTTATATCTTAAATTGTTTGACTAGAGTATGTAATATTATAAAACATCATAAGATAAAGTTTAGAAAAAATAAAAATATTAAAAAAAAATCTAGTCAATAACATGGCTTCTCTTAAAGCGCTAATTATAAAATACATAAATTTTCTTCAAACTCAGGTATTTTTTCTGAGTTTAGTTGCCCTAACATTGGAGGAGACTTGGAACTTGATTAGAAGATAGCGTGTAGTGCAAACTCTTCTAAATAATATTTGAAATTAAAGAACTCACAGATTCATCACAAATACATTTTTTTTTTATTTACAACCTTTACATATATATACATCATGTAAATTTGGAATTCATTATAAACTGTGATGCACTGAATCCCTTAGGACTCAGCGCCACAATCAGAGAAGCATGTTGAGAGGAGCCAACCAATGCTGGAACTCTCAGGATATTAAAAGGGAGTTAGTTGTTTAGGAGGTCGCGTGGCCAACGTCGTTTCAAGCGACGTGAGGATTGTCAGGATGGGTTGATGATGATAGGGCTTGTGCAGTGGGATTGGGATGAGTCTCAAGTTTATTGTGGAAATTAAGGAAGCGTGTATAGATTACCTCGTTAACGAAAGGGATACTGAGGTCTTTGTAAACATTATGTACAGTTAAATTTGAGACATAATAGGGAGCGTTGACAATATGGCGAAGGACTTTAGATTGAAAGGATTGGATTCTCTGGATGTTGGATTGTTTCGCGGAGTCCCACAGTTCAGTTCCGTAAGTCCAGCCAGGTCTCAGCAATGTTTTGTGTAGAGTCAGTTTGTTTTGTACGTTCATTTTTTATCTCCGTACAAGCAGTCTTCGTAGTTGTCCATAACGTCTATTTAATTCTTGTCTTTTACGTGAATGAAACTGAGGGTTCCAAGTAAGCCGACTGTCTAAGTACAGTCCTAGGTAGCGTACTTGTGTGGAAATCGGTATTTCTTTATTGTTGATATGTACGTAAGGACAATTCAACAAGAGTTGAGCACTAAGAGGAGATGAGGTCAAGGAGTTCTTGAATATATGAGGATTTGCAGATAATACTGCAGTATCATCTGCATACATTGTGATAAGGGTTTCTGGATGTGTGGGAATATCAGCAGCGGAATACTGTGTACAAGACCGGGCCAAGGATGCTTCCTTGCGGTACGCCGGCGTGAATGGGTTTGATGTCAGGTGAACTCATTGCCGCACCTAACTCTGAAGTAGCGATCTATCAGATAGGATTGAAGGATTTGATAATATGGGGTAGGAAAGAATAGCTTTAGTTTATATAACAGCCCTGGGTGCCATACCCTATCGAAGGCCTGAGTTACGTCCAAGAAGGCACCCAGACAGAAATTCTTTCTTTTTTTTTTTTTTTTAAAGCGGAGGATATTTTGTCCACGACTCTGAAGCATTGCTGTGTATAGTGGAGTGCTGGGAACGGAAACCAAATTGGTGATAAGGAATAACATTTTGGGATTCTTGAATGGGAAAAATGCTCTTAAGGAGTAGTTTTTTGAGGATCTTAGATAACACGGGGAGGAGACTAATCAGCCTATAGGAGGATAATGTCACTAAAATTTTTATGAGGCTTGGGAATAAACGTAATAAGGGAATATTTCCATTGAATGGGAAAGTGAGGGGTGCGCAATACAGAAATGTAAATTGTGGTTAGGAACACTATGGCCATCACAAACACATAAAATTATTATTATTATTTCTTTTTAGGAAAAATACTTCAAATATTAGTGATATAATATGTTTATCAATGCACAGATAATTATATGTTTCAAATTTTAAATAAAATCGTTGCAGCTGTTTTCAATAAAATTACAAAAAAAACTGGTGTGAAGTGCTCACATGACTTCCTCCTTCTGCATTAAAATGCAGTTATTTACTCGTTTTGTAAAATGATAAATTTCCTTTAAACTTCAAGTACTGCTATTGGTCCTAATATAAATAGTGGGGTGGGATGGGGGAACAAATGCCAACCTACCAACCGAGCCAGCTAGAGAAAGATTACATTGTACACAGGCGCCATATAATATTGAGCAAACACAATTGAATTTTAACGTCTCACATTCCTAAGAATCATCTAATAGCAATTTTTTCTCAGAAAAGTGATAGATTTTGTATCTGAGCAGTTAATAGTCCAAGAACTCTTTGGGAAATATGAAATCCCAAAGTTAGGAATAGCATTTTCAAATTGGTTTCTTTTTGCATGAACAAGAACAAACAACTTCACATGGTATGCATGGGTAATTGGGCTATTGTAAAAAAAATTTGATCTGTCGCAGAAAAGCTGGACTCAATAGTTCCATACACAAGTGCTTATGGCGTCACCAACGTGCCTCTAGCACGTCAACTATGCATTACACCCTCAACCAAATACAAGGTGACCATAGGAGCTTAAGGCTAGTCACCAACTTCACTTTAAAGAGTACAAGGAGTCTACAAATCTACTCTGATGAATATTCCACTTACCAGTTAAACTTAAAGAGTAAAAATCCGAGCTTGAAAGCCTCGTTAGCCACACTAGCTCACCACTGTTAGTAGAAGAAAAAGTTCTGGACTCTATAACACATCATTCTTCAAGCAACTTCTAACATCATCAACGCTATACCTTCTACTTTCATAACTTTCATGTTACCAACTAACAGTCCATCACAGCTCTTTCGATAGGTCACTTAACCCTCACTATCTTTTCTCTCCTCGCTCAGTAAAATTGTTCAAATATAAATTGTGAGTTTAGTATTCAGTTCGTATGTTCTCATTAACTTACGTCCAGCAATCATTTCAAATATATTTTTTTAACCGAAATTTTCCTTACTGAAGAAATTGCAGCGACAATTCAAGTCGATATGGCTGCTCAATTTCATTGAATGGCTAAAGAACACAGTTTTACTAATCAATCTTCATGAGATAATCTCAAGTCAAATAAGACAAAGTGTTACAAAACTAAAATAAAAAAGGGAAGCGAATAGCTAAAGTGGTTAGCAGAGTGGACTCCCACGCAAAGGACCCGAGTTCGAGTCCAGCTGTGCTGTCCTTGGATTTTTTTTCTTCCTAGGAGCCTCTATAGCTCACTGTTCGGTGATGGACAGTGTTGTCTGTAACGAGGGAACCCTGTCTGGAGGCCAGCAGTGCACTGAGAAGGCTCCGGGCGCCAATCACCATCGATGTTAACACGCCTTAAATTAACAAATAATAATAATAATGCAAACAAGAAGAAGAAGAATCATACACAAATTCAATAAATAGGACATTTTAATAAACTGAGATTTTAAAGACCTTAGATATGATTATGCAAGATTCCCAGGGAATCCAAGATAATTTGCTCCGCCAGATGTGTCAGATTCCCTTTGTCAATGCCAACGTCATCAGTAAAATTCTGCAGTAGCCACCGGGATTGCCACCCTCCGCCCCAGGATATCTAATATCCAAATACAATAGTTACTATTAATGTAAATAAAATAAATGATATAAAAATACAAAGAGCCCTCCCACAAAGAATTCTATTTCAATAAACACTTGAAGTTGTGGTAAGAATATGGGAACAAACAAAAAAAAAAAAAAGCATAATAAGTCATGTGATAGTTAAGAGGTACTTGACCACATCCAATCACTTAACTGGGTACCATAACGATACAAAGGTGTGCACATATATATATATATATATATAGACAAACAGACACAAACTCACACACACAGCCTAGGCCATTGCCAATTATGTTTAATATTCATAAAATCGTTAGAGGCCTAGGGTCATAACTGTATAGACATAATGTACTAGACACAGAAGACGACGACTATCATAAGACGTAAGAAATGCCGCTACACTCCATTCCCTTCTTTCCTCTTGCCCATAGATCCCCATGTCCATTCGACAACTCCCTTCACATAATACAATAATGCTTTGCTGATTTTATTGCTGTGTACCAAGCATCTTATAGACATCATAACACCAACCTTCTATTATTTTATTTCCTGTTTACAATTCGGAAAAAAATATATAGGGAGAAACTATCATTTAATTATTAAAATTTCTTAAACATAAAGTTTAACTACTTGTTTATTACTGCATTAAAAAACAAAAACAAAACAAAAAAAGAAAAAAAAATCGAAGTGAATCATAATCATATATTTCTTTTAATTAATTCCAAAAAAAATTAAGACATTGCAAACTCTAATTGTAAAAGTACTCAATGAAGTGTGAGTATAGTTTCAGAAGTATAGACATCCTTAGTAATCGGAAAGTAACTTCGATTCTGTCAACAACAAAAAAAATCTGGAATGAAACACTCCTACATTTCCTCTTAATAATAGAATTTAATTGACAGACTTATTTTGAACATGAAATGTTTGCAAAATCCAAAAAAAAACTCAAAATACGTTCAAAATCACATTTCCGGTTAACCGATATTCTTCAAATTTAGAATTCTAACAATGCTTCCAATATATTTTAATATTACATACAGTTGTAGAATCATAAATTGTACTGAAGATGTACGATACAGAAAAGCCCATCTTTGACATTCCCCGCGGAAACTTCCAAAAAAAGTTTCTAATAGAAGAGATGACGTTTGTATGTGAAATTTAAATTAAAAAAAAAAAAAAAATCATCAGAACCGTTTTCGTAAGAAAATCGCAAAAAAATGAAAATACTTTTCACTAAAATCGTACATCCGTTTAATGGATGTTTTTGTTGAAACCTTCGTTCTGATGTTACTGGTGGTACCCATATTATACGAAATATCAAGTTTGGCATCCTGCGTATTTTCGTTTTATTAATCAGCTTCCTAATTTAAAGAATTTGTTGACCGTTGATGGAAATTATGTTATGAAGAAATTTGGTTAAGGATCGGTCAAGAAAGAAACATTCAATTATGCCAACATTCTGACAGAGTTTCCTGTCCTTTATCAAGGCTTTATTAAAGTTGTGAAAATGTGGAGAAAGAAATTCTTAAACATACAAATTTATTACATCGCAGAAACATAAAAAAGGAAAATTAAAAGTTACCTAGTGTCTTATCTTAAATCATCTAAAGAAAGATGGATGACAAGACACTAGTAACTTTTGATTTTTCTTTTTGAAGTTTCTACGATGTAACAAATGTATATGTTTAAGAATTCTTTCTCCACATTTTCACGACCTTTCTATTATAGTATTAAAAAGCCTTCATAAAGACAGGAAACTCTGTCTCGAAAAATGTTGGCATAATTGAATGTTTTTTCTTGACCCATGATCTTCACCAAATTTCTTCATAACCGGGTTTTTATTTATCTTCAACTTAAAAAGCACTGAGAGTATCTAACTTAATAGAAACCACGTTTTTTTGAGGAAAGCGGAAGTTTAGTCATCCCCAAAAACCGGTTCTTAAATGAATTTGCTCGGGAAAAAAGTTTTCAACAAAAGTTCATTTTTTTTTTTTTTATTCAACGCTCTCGTCGGCCATTCAAACTCCTTGCACATCAGTACAGTTCTGGAGATTTTCGTAGGCCTTTTCTCACGTCTTGCAGCGCCGTACGTGTATAAGTAAGTGGTCCGCATCCATTTCTTCCATCCGGCACAATGAGCAAATGGGCGAATCCAATTAAAACATGCCTCACTATGCACTGCCTAGGCAAAGTCGCTAGGCAATCTGGTTTAGGGGTCGCACAATGGAGTCCAACTCTTGCCGCCTGAACATTGCCGCATATATTGATTCAGGATTTCCTGGAAGGACTTTGTGGCCACTATTTGTGCTATGTGCAGTGAAATCCTTTTATTAGACTGCTGCATATTGCTACTTGCTTTGTGCCTAATGTGTCCGCCGGTTCGGCTACAACACTAAAATATCTCTTCCCTCTCGGCTAGGCTTAGCAGCATTCCACGGTTTCATCGCCACTAATGCCAGGATTGGCGATTGCTACCAACAAAAATGATAGGTTTCTTGTATTCATATTTAGTGTAACAAATTTAATGAAATCCGAGTCGGTGTTTTAATGGACTCGGAACCGATTTTTCTTCAAACTCGAAATTTTGGTGAAAATCTTTTTAAATCTAATTAAAATTCTATTAACCTGGATTATATCATTTTTTTGGAAATGGTAACCTTAGATGTGCAACATTAGGCTATTCTCTAAAGTGCCAGTTTCAGTACCTATAATTACGATATTCCACCACTTAATAATTTTTGTTAGAAGTTCCAATTTTGAAGTAAACTTGTCAAAAAGTTTAAAAACTGTCATAGGTGAAAATCTAATGGGCTATAACGTCTAATCCTTTTTTTAATTTTTATTTTATTTTATTTATGCATTTTTTATTTTTTTAACAATTAATTTTATTAAACATATAATGTGCGTTTCATAACTATAAAACCAATTTTTTTTTGTTCAATTTTTCGCTTAAAATTTTCTATAGTTTCCGAAGTGTTCCATAACTATAGAACCAAAATAAAAATAAAAAATTGCATTATCAAAAAACTACTGGTTGTAACATCTGTACATTTTTAATAGTCAGTGGTTCCTCCCCTCTTCCCAGCAACCTGGAAAAGCCTTCTTCCCATACTTGAAATTAAATTTTTTCTGACTTGGTCGGATATTTCGTTCCATGATTTGATTATGGCATTTTTTAAATCTTCCACATTCCCGTATTGGTGGTTTTCGGCGTAAACCTTTCTTGCATGATACCCCATACATTTTCAATGGGATTAAGATCAGGAGAACAAGCAGGCCATTGAAGGAGAGGGATGTTATGAGATGTGAGCCATGTTTTGGTTGCTCGGCTAGTGTGAATAGCAGCGTTGTCTTGCTGGAATGTCCATTGCACGTGATTATTTTGGTGAAGGAAAGGCAACAAGTGGTTTTCAAGAACAGTGGTGTATTCTGTACTGTTCATTTTGGTGGAGGGAAATGCTAACTTTAGCATTTTCGTTGAACAAAAAGCTCCCCACACCATTACACTCCCTCCGCCAAAATTTCGCTTAGAAAATTTAACAGGGTTTTTTCTAAGATCTCTCCAATAATGCCTGTTGCCATCTGGACCATCTAAATTAATTTTTTTTTTCATCTGAAAAAATCACGGAATGCCAATCAGTGGAAATGTTGTGTCGCCCGAATTCCAATCTTGCTGCAATATGGCGAGGTTGAAGTTTTGGCGCTTTTCGCATTTTTTGACATTTAATAAATTTACTTCGTTTAAGAGAACACGGTACACGGTAGAGCGCGAAACGGTTCGGATTAAGGTCAGAAATCATTTTGCTAATGCTTTTGACTGAATTGCTTGAATAATTAATAATTCGTCGTTCACAACGAAGTGAAAGTTTTTTTTTAGGCCCACCTTTTTTATTTTTTCCATAATTCTGTTGGTTTGCCAAAAAGTTTCGCACCACATTATGGGACCTTTGCAGTCTCCTGGCGATTTCCCAAAGACATAATTTTTCTTCGGCAAAAGCCAAAATTTTACCTTTTTCTTCGTCTGTGAGTAGTTTACCTCGCGGCATCTTGCATGGAAAACAAAGAGACTAATGTTCAATGTCTTAATGTTCAATATCATTGCATGGAAAACAAAAAGAGACTAAAGTTCAGTGTCTATTTATCGCAATAAGAGGATTAGAGTTTGTTTTTAAATGACAAGATTCCAAGCAGATATTGTTTACTCAATTGGTTTTATAGTTATGACACACTCACAAAATCAAGTTTATTAATGAAAAACATTTTAAAAAGCAAAAGTTCAATTAGAATGGATATTTTTTCTTTATTTTACCTTTTTTTTTAAATTGCTTTGCGTGCAATTAATTCTACAATTCAAGGAAATCTTTTAAATTAAAAATTTCGAGTGGTTTTATAG